>JACDQD010000008.1:164831-362331 GCA_019843655.1 Lethocerus indicus | reverse complement strand
TATAATTCGCTGACTTTTCGCAATAATAAATAATTACGATTTAAAAAAATGTCTATAATGTACATATTAATAAGCGCATAATGTTTATTATAATAATTAATTCAAAAACAAAAATTGAAACAAAACAAAATTCTGTTATCGATCTTTCTTGTAGTTCTCGTGTAGAGAATATGTCAATTTTTACAATACACTTCTTCCTATTGTAAACAGTTTTCACTTATTTCACTTGTACTTATCTTCTTCAGTGATTCCTGAACGTCTCGTAATGAATTACAGGGGCCGGTCGGTCCCAATTTTGAAATGAACAATGTCTAAAAGTGTGAACACCTTTTTTTGTGATTTTCCTGTACGTTGTTTTCAAATTAAAATGACGATTTTCAAATGAGTTTTATTCAGTTGTTCCGGTCTCCGCCGAGAAATGTACGCCAATTGGGCCGTGGATCGGTACAATCATAATTCCCTATAAATAATAATAAGTCGGTGTTTTTTCTACTTTGTTCTATGTTTTTTCTTTGTTCCGTCTTTGTTCTACTTTGTTTTCGTGCAAAGCAGTATTATAAAATATTCTACTTGTACCAACACAGTTAGCGCCCCTTTCCTCTGACCGATACCCTGGCGGATTTAGGAATCGAATTTTATTACGAATCCAGAGTTCGAGTCTTTTACAAATTGTTTTTAAATTAAAATCAAAGTGGCCGTCCGCGTTAATAGAGGTTCCATTTCAAAATCGCGATAATTTATTTCGCGAGGGTTCGCGACAGTCGACGAAGTCGCAAAATCACGCTTCCTTAAATTCCATTCCCGCCTCTCTCCACATCCAAATCCACTCGTGTTCAGCCCCTTTCCTCTTCTACCCATCCATTATCCCCCGCGTCGGCTTAAACGCCACTGTCCTAGAGACTTTCTGTAGGCCGCATACGGGTCTAAAGTACCATCACTGGATGGCGTCTTTATCGAGTGAAACTAATCAAACAAACAAAAGCAATTGTACCTATAACTGGCATATAGTTGATTGTACAATAAATAAAGTTGATTACTGGGCGGTGGGACTCAAAATCTACAGTATTCCGACCCCTCGCAGACCACAAAACAGATATTCCAATCTCCAAAGATAATGCAGGGCGGGACAGAGTTCTCGATAAACTTTTTTAATTTAGCGTACATTACAAAAAACTTATCGGCGTTACTGAAGGTAGGAGGATCTGGGCGAGAAGGATGGCGGCGGTGAAGGGTCTTGTCGGGTGCGGGGCCGTACAGGAGGGCGGGCTGGGGGCACCTCGGCCACGAACTGCCGGATCCAGTCCAAGTAGGGGCAGAGGAAGATGTAGACGCCGGAGGTGTGCCGGTCGCCGCACCTGAGGTCCGGCACCCGGGTCACGGTGCAGCCCGACGGTCGACCACCATGTGGGCTACGCCGACCCCGCCGAGACGGCCGCACGCCAGCAGGGAGCCGGAGTCTCCCGAACAGATGCCCCGACCCTCCACACCCGCCAGACAGACCAGCCTCCGACCCTGGAACCTCCACCTCGCCCCAATTAACTCTCTCAGCCCGGCACGACGACAATTCGCGACACTCCGATCGGTCTACTACCCGGGGACTAGACCTCGACCCGTTACACAGCCCCCGGATAACCGAGGAGGTTCTTGCCCGCGGTATTAACCCTTTGCACTCGAGAGGTGACTCTCGCTCACCACTTTGTTTGGTGCGGAAAATCGACGCGTCGTGTAATCTATTTATGTTTCCTAATGTGGTGATTGTTATCTTGTTTAGGCTTGTGATATCGTTCATTGAAGTTCGGTCCTGAGCACTGCGTGTAGAATCTTACAGAGACGACGTTATGTACCATTCAAACTACGTAAGATTTTCTTATCCGAGATTAGTCCAGTACCACGAAGCGGACTGCATTTTCGGCATCGGTTCGAACTTGACAGCCTCGGCAGAAGGAACAGAAAAATTGAAATTTCTCTCTTCATTACCGTGGAACGTATTAATGAAATGAGCTCGAGTGAAGATGAATTTGATTTAGAGTCGCTAAACGAGGAAATTACATCTGTATACAGAGAAGTTGACGGTAGAGAGAACACGAGCAGTAGTGATAATAGTGATGAATTAAGAGGTGTAAGAAGACGAAAGATCAGAATAATAGACAGTGACTGTGACGGTGATAGTGATACTGCAGAAGACCCACGATCCGACAGTTCCGATCGGATTAGTTGTACAGAATCCGAAGAAATACCCTCGAGAATGCCGTTTATAGCCGGAGACACTCCTGCAGGACCGCACGTACACGCGGACAAGAAAGAACCGTCGGATTTTTCAAACTGTTTTTTACTAATGAACTCGTAAAAGAAATAGTTACTGAAACAAATAACTACGCTAGAACAAAGTTAGAAAACAAAACTCTATCACCTTACTGGATATGGCGAACTTGGCACAGTGTGACTATCGAAGAAATGTGGGCATTTATTGGCGTCATAATAAATATGGCGCTACGAAACGCTTCGAGTTGCTGGTTAGTCCGCGCGGAAACGGCCTCGAGTGTAAAGGGGTGAAGTGATGGGCGCGGCACAATTTACCTTCTTGCACAGGGGCAGGCGCGTTCTCCGTGGGCGGCGCTGACGGTGAGGACGTTGAGGCGGGCGGGCGTCACCCTCGAACCGTGCCTAGTTAGGCCCCAACCGTAGGCGAGACACTCCACGTCGTACGGGTCCCTTCCTGGGGCCATTCCCTACCCGACAGGTTGGCCAAACCCAGCCAACGGCTCAGCTCGAAAGCTCTATCCGTCTGAAACACGTTCATTAGGACACCCACAGAACACAGAACGCCCATCTATAATGTCTACCCGGGCATTATATTTCAATAATTTCGTTTAATTGATAATGTAACCCGGAGGACCTGGTTAAATATAAATTTTTGTGTTTTGTGTTAGGATTAAGTACTAATTTTTAAGCGAATAAATTGCCGGCCGAGAGAAGACCCGTTACCTAGCGTCGGACGTGAGAAAGAGAGGGATCCGCCAGGTATAATCCCGGGGTAGCGACAATCCCCGCTTTTTGGTGAAGGGAAGACCTCGAGGGGACCGCCCGCCATAAAATTCTTCGGTAGCCTCCCCACCGTATTCGAAGAAGGGAAGATCTGAAGGAGACGGCCTGCAATATAATTCTTCCCTAGCGACCCCGCCGCTTTTCGGAAGAACTAAGCCCCGCAACGGACAAAACCCCGGCAGAACGAAGAGATGGAGAGGCGGGGCCTGTAGGCTTTTAAAAAAGGGGAGACACAGAGTTGGAGTGCGGTGTGGAGTGGAGTTGGCGCAGGGGTGGAAGGCGGGCCGAGGGAGAGGAAGAGGAGTTGAGAGCCGGAGACGGGGCCCGGATACACCGGCAGGAGGACGTCGGCACCAGAGGCCAGTCTTCGGCCCGGCCTCGCCTAGCCTAAGCTTAAATGTATTTTTGTTGTGCGAAATAAATCGGTGAGAGCCCGAGTGTGATTTTTGCATTTCCCTGCGCCCCTTTCGGGAAAATCCCTCCACCCGCCCCCTACGGGCTTACAATAACACCCGTTATTGCGGCCTCCGTCTTCGAATATTTTTTATCACCCATTTCCGATTCTAATTTACGCAGTACGGACTAATCACGAGGAAAATGCCTACTATAATTATGCAACAGAGATGGAATCGTGGACCTTGGCTTGAGAGATTAGAAGCGTGCACTCTTGACCCCAAACGGTAATATAACTGAAATGGAATTTATTCTATATATATATATATATATATATATATATATATATATATATATATATAGATAGATAGATAGATAGATAAACGTATGAGGAAAGAAAAATAAGGCCAGGCCCAAACAAGATATTGTTCCCTTTGTCGGCGCTGTCGCTAATTGGTCGCTAATCGTATATTTATAGAGGTGACGCCAATTGTGTTGTGTATAGTGGTGGGCCGGTGTTAGTATAGTATTGGGGGTAGGGACCTGAGCTAGAGCTATGTCGTGTTTGGCCAGTACACCTTCCTGGTAGTCCGGATGCTTTGTCACCCATCGGCTCCTCCTCACCTGGGCTCTGGGGCTCTTCACGTTGTTGTCGCCGGCTGTAAACTGATGAAAACCTCAATATTTGTCCAGTTCTCATAACCACTTTTATAGACTAGAATGGATTTGAAATTATAAATAACCGTGTCAAAATTGGAGACACACTACAGAATACTGCCTGACCTACATACAATTTGTCATTTTCTCCTACTGGAGAGTCGATCAATTTACTTTGGGGTCGAGTGGGAAGTGAGAGTTCGCTGTTTATTTATGGATTCAATCGAAAGTATTAGACAAAATTATATACTTTTAATACTTTCAAATAACAACATTTAAAAAAAGTATCGCATTTCCTTTTCCAGTCAGGATTTATGTCCTTTAAACACATATCGGCAGAGGTCGGTTCTCCCAGTAATACGGGGAACAAACGAGTCATAACCCGAGAGGATTAACGATAGATACATCACCTCCACTTATATATAGAACTCCAAGTTGATCCACTCTCCAGTAGGACCCTGATGCTGGTACCGGTAGAAGAGTTCCGAAATGTCGGAAGCGGACGAAAACATCCCAGGAGAGGGCCCCACCTAGTCGTAAAGGGCGAAAACCCGTCCAATGGAAATTTCCAAACGCAGGAAAATATATAGCTGAGTAACTTCTTTGTCACTGTTTTATTGTCACAACTGTAAGATACAATAAGCAGCGACATCGGTGTTTGAGTAGCACTAATAGCGTGTGGAATATAACGGAGGAGAAACCCACTGGTTTTCCCCATTATTTTAATAATTATTTAATTTTATTTATTTAATATTATCGTTGTCCCCCTATTGTATTTAAGACATTACACGTGGCCACTTCCTTTTCAGGCGTCTGTAAGGGAACGTTCGGGATGTCGGGAGATAGTAGGGGGTTTGGACTGGTGGATTAGGGTGATGGGTGAGTCGGGAATGGAATTGGTTGTGTTCTTGTATGGATCTGTGTGTAGGGTGAAGTTGAAGACAGCAGGGTGCACTGTTGGTATTGTCCTTAAGATTTTCGGACTGTAAAGTTCTAATTTTATCTATATTTGTCGGTTCGGCCGTGTTACTATTTAAAAATATAAAAAAAACAAAAACGGTCTTTTTTTATACTGAGCTGACGTTGTACTGTGAAGTGTATCCCTGGGTTTTGAAGCAGTGGGCCGCGGACAGGACCCAGTCGGGGGCTATTAGGGCCCCCGTGCAAGAAGAGCTGGCGCCCGCCCCCGATGACCAGAGGATGTGGACCGCGTACGGCACTTGGCCGTCGGCCGCACAGCCCCCACCCACAATGCGCTTATCAACACGCTTCCACTGCAATATATCACAACCCCAATCAGTCAATTAGTCCTGGTTTTAGAGCCGATTTTGCTATATTCTAATGTCGAAAACCTGTTTTCCACCTGTCGACCACAAAATCGCTAAACCCCTTTATAGCGCCATGCGCTTTTCCGTAGTGAAACCTGTTTCTAGAACCGATTTTTCGGTGCAAGGCCGCATTGTTTTGGGGGGTGTAAAACAGGTTTTTAGAGCCTACAGACCGTTTTTAGGCCCAGACCGCGAATCGGTCACACCCCCTTTTGTTTGGAGGCACCAAAGTTAATTCCTATAACGGTTAAATCAGTGGCCGGCCTACCGTCGTCGCACTTTCGTCGATGAGAGTTTCGCCCTTTAAATTCAGCCCTTCCCCTTCGACCCTTCCTTCAGTCCGAGCCTCCTTCCCCTTCGCACTGCTACTCCCTTCGCCTCCCGCTCTCTCTTGATTAGTGTCGACATTCGGGTCGCCCGAATCCATTCCCGGCCGAGAGCGATAGGCGCCGGGGTACGTCGAATCAGGAGGGTCACAGTTGGGATCTCCCCTGAGACCGAGATGATTTCCGGGCCCCTGGCCGCGACATAACCCGACCGACAGCCAAACGACGATTGCGAATTCGAGGAATTTGGACATGGTCTTTCTTCTGGAAAATGTTGACGTAAAACACAAAATTTTTTTACGCGTTTTGTATCCATAGAAACGAGGCCGGAATTGGCCCTGGTGACATTGGTGGGCGTCGGAACGCCACACTGAGCCAGAGACGTTGTTATTGGGGAAGCGATCGGAAAATTCGCAGGAAGGATTTTTTCCGTGGCGAGGAAAAACGATCATTTGGTTCGGAACGAAAATTAGCCGGGCAGAGTATTGAGAACAAAATTCTCGCACATACCGACCAGAATGGAGTATTGAATGAAAATAAATAAATAACAAAATGTATCTAGGGAAACTTAACGGAAGGGGAAGGAAATTTTGGGGTAAAATTGTACTTCTATACTCTAGGCTTTGTATATTATGAGTTTGTTGGCTGAGGTCAATTTTGATAGCCGTTTTTAGAAATCGGTCCTAATAGTACTAATTTACAGTTTAAGTGGATCATGAGAGTGGTTTCTGGACTGAGCCCAGTGGTTTTTGGATTGGATATTGGAAATATTCTCGAAGAATGGTGGTTATAATTGCGGAAACTGGGAGGAGATATTCTCCCGTTGTTTACCAATAAAATAAATCGAGTGAAACGGAATAATCTTCTGCCCTTCACTTCTTTCCTCATGTGTCACATCTCCTTATCTTCGTTGCATCGTTCTGTCTTTTTTTTCAATTTAACCCGCGATTATTCTTACGGTCAAAGGGGATCAAATTAACTCGAATTATCTCTACACGAGATGAATTCTATTCGTTTACATTATCGTTTAAAGTTATATTTCAATTAACTAATAACATCCGTTACAGGACATTGCCAGAAGGCGGTTCGTACCTCGGACTACACCTGGATTGAACAGGTGCGACACAGATTTTTTCCTTTAATTCCGGGACAATTGGATAGGTCGTAGATTATAGATGATGGAATAGATAGAAGAGTGGGCGATAGAAGAGAGACTGGGTGGTGGGGATAGTTCTGGGTATACAGAGCGTTATGGTGGCCCTTATGACCCGAATCGCTGTTATAAATACGCCGTTCTTGAAATTGACCCGCGCACATGTTTACTGGATTCTCTAAGAGAAAACACTGCGAGAGCTGAGCACCAGAAGATCAACAGAGTCATGCTATTATACAAGCTGGCCCGTTTGTCCCTCTTGGCGGCGTTCATCCTCCCCCTGCAGACCACTTGCTCAAAGGTCAGTTTTTACTATTCCGTAATGCGTGGATGTAAGTGTCTGCTCCAAAACTATTTTCAGTGAATATCACGACAGTGAGCACACGACACACTCTCTCTCTATTCGTCGCGAGGCAGCCAACCCACAACCGATAGATTCCGGTAGGATATGTAGTAATTTATTATGTGTAGAGTACATGTTTTGTGATCTGAAAGGGGTTGGAATACCGTAGATTTCGCGCGTTGCTATCTCCTCTCGCTGGTTTTGTCTTTTGCTAGACCGGTTTCGGCCGCTCGCCATCTTCAGTAGCGGTGTTACTGTCACTTTGGCCCTTTGGATGTTTTTGGGCACCGTCACTGGGAAGTGTAACTGTCTCACTAGTTCTGCGGTGGTTGTCTGTTTGTCGTGTGTATATATACAGTCAGTACATGTGAAAACAGTGACAGTGCACTGAGGATGCCCAAAAAACACCCTAAGCGACTAACACCGCTACTGGAGATGGCGAGTGGCCGAAACCGGTCTAAGAAAAGACCAAACAAGCGAGAGGAGACTTCTGTCTCCTCACACACGAAATCTACGGTAATGAATTAAAATTAGGCTCTATTAATTAATCAATTAACCCCCTTAACGTACCTAAATGAGTTCGGCTTACGAATAGTGTCATTGGCCGACACTTGAGATGTATTTTTTGTCTTGCTGAAGGCTGAAACTGAAATTGTTATTTCCATAAACATTTAGATGTCTGCAGCGAGCTTCGGAATATGGACCACCGAGGACGAGAAGGAGATGGATGATATGATGATAAAATTTGCCCTCGCGGAATTGGACAAAATGACGAACTCGATTTATAGAATGGGACTTAACGAAACCATCATGATCCTATCGGTAACTTTGTATTTGTGCACATTTTGACTCGTTTAAGTTAAGTAAAGGCGTTTATAATTATAACACGCCCATATTTCAAAATCCAAATGTTGACTTTACATTTATAATAAGTGCCGTTGTCGGATTTGGGACTGAAAAATAATTTTAAATAAAAATAAAATTTCCTTTTCTACAGGGGAACGCAATCGGAGCGCCGCGGAGAAAGACCGTGGCCGAGGAGCTGCGTAGGGTAAGTCATCGGAATTGTCAAATATAACAAGGGATTCGTCATGGTACAAACAGATAAATGTTGTTCGATACACGCATGCATGCGTATTCTACGTTTGTATAGGCGAATACGATGACTGTACTTGTAGAGTCCCGACCTTCTTGTTTTCCTCCATTCCCAGAATGGGAAATCTTTTCGTGTTAAGCGATTTTCGTTTCGTGTCGAGAGAAAGAAAAAATGTCATAAGTTATAGAGGCCACGGCCGAATGTTTATGGCGATATTTGTGAATAAACAGTTATGATCTTTGCCATAGGGACTACCTGTGCCATACGCGGAATGTATCGAGTTTATTATGATTAATATGGTGGTCGGTGAATCCGATTGCAAAAAGGGTGATAAGCCTGACAACACTTCTTGCGCCCCCAAAAGATTGTTCCAGGTAAGTCGAATTTTTGACTACAGACAACGTTTATGTTACACAGAAAAGTTTCACAATATAACACTCCGGTATAAATATTTCCCTGAATTATCACTAACTAACGTCGTCCAATTTGTAGTTCGTAACTGAATTTCAATTTTCTAACATTTCAGGACTGCACAGTTACCATAAACATGTTGTCTCATCGGTCAGTGGAAGGTTCTGAGGTACAAAGAATTATATGCAAGGACGGAATGAACAAGACGGTATAAATTATTTATTTTCATATATAAATATATATATATATATAGAAGATATGTACACGCGGCCTTCGACTCTTCTTTTAAAAAAACTACTTTTATTTTAAGACAAAACATAATGTACAATATTACTACTTACAAATGTTCCGGGTTACATAAACACTCCACGATACACTCAAACAAGTCCAGAGCAAGACTGAATAACCTGAACTCTGCCCAGTTTCCTTATAAAGCCTCTGAAGGGAATTGTTCGATCTATAAATTCTGTTTTCTCACAGGGCCTAAGCCTTTGCACAATTGCTGGCCCCGAACATAACTTTTATATATATATATATATATATATATATATATATATATATATATATATATAACGGACGCGGAAGTGTGTAAAAATGGCGGAAGGAAGAGATTATTTATGTTTAAAATACCTGTTTTGTGGTCT
Organism: Lethocerus indicus; assembly: GCA_019843655.1. Classification (NCBI taxonomy): domain Eukaryota; kingdom Metazoa; phylum Arthropoda; class Insecta; order Hemiptera; family Belostomatidae; genus Lethocerus; species Lethocerus indicus. The sequence continues at coordinate 352,935 of JACDQD010000008.1, read as the reverse complement.
GCAGGGGTTGGAATACCGTAGATTTCGCGTGTTTCTTCTGTCTCCTCTCGCTGGCTTTGGGGGTCTTTCGCTAGACCGTTTTCGGCCGCTCGCCACCTTCAGTAGCGGTGTCAGTCACTTTCGCACTTTGGATGCTTTTCGGGCGTCCTCACTGCACTGTCACTGTCACTTGTACAGTAGGACAGTCCGAATCCCACCCTTATATCATTAATATAAAAAGGGTTTAAATTTAAATTAAGCTTCAATTTTGATTTCGATCAGTATATTTACAAGCATATAGTTTTTTTGTATCTCAACGTAAATGGGATAACGTTAATGGCGGTACTTGGGGCTAGAGTTGGGACGGAAGTTCAGAATACGGCGCCACACATAGGAGACGATGAGGTACAGTAACAAGACGAGGTTTTCAAACTTCTATACTGGGAGGACAGCTCACAACTATGTACTCGTACAAAATTAATATAGTTTAAAAAAAATTGCAGTCGGGACAAAATACGAAACAAAAATTTAAGATTGTGCCAACAATTGGATATTTGATTTATCTTTGTATAAATCTTTGTTTTAACGATATTATATATTATTTATACTTGACATTAATATATATTTAATAGTACGTAAGTTTGTTTTATATCAACTAGTTAGGCTGGCTGTGATATAGGCAGCCGCTGTGATATAGAGCGATGCAGTTATATACCGTTTTCCTAACTACAGTTTGTGTTACGTTTCAGATTGAATGGGAAAAGGTTGAAGACTATTACGGTATGCGATCACTTCTTTCTTATTATTTTTTAAATTGGTCAATTAAAGTATTAAATTGCCCCGAATCGTTTTAAACCCAGTGGGGTTTGTCTGCTCCTAAAGAACAGACGAGATACAGACGTCAAACTGACGATACATCTGATAGGGAGGGCTGGATGACGCCCCTGAAGGGCTAGAGACTAATAGATAAACTATTATCCTACACTTACGATCTCATCTAAGGCCATGTTTTGAAACTTTAGTACCTGACTCCGGTCCTTCTAAGCGGCCGAAATCGAGGAGGCGTAGAATCGGCGGTATAAAGGTAATTTTTTTTTCTTCTTATTATACAATTATTGGTACCAAATTATCGTGATATTACAAAACAACTTTTTGACAACCGGCCTTCCAGCGTTTCTCTCTAACGTCTTTCTCTCCGGTCTTGGCTTTCGTTCGAACGACACGAATTTTGATGTGGAGCGTCCTTCACAGGTCCTTCACAGGTTCAAATACCGACATTGCGTCAAATTACTGAAAAATGTTTCTACTTTCGTCTAACATTCTCCTCTTTCTGTGAGTTCCAGGTCTAGTACTTTAGGCACCACCGATACGGCACTAAGGACAGCATCCGAACGGCGACTTGTACCCTATTTTTTATTCTCTCACCGCCGTCCTAAAACCTTAAATCTGTTTATACGGTTTTCGTCTAAAATATAAAATTATACATAGATTGTGTTGACTCCAGCTTATAAGTCTCACTGGGGGAATTGTGGAACAACTATTCGCACTCTTTATTATATTAAATTCCAGCCTGTTTTGACAACAGAAAATGTTCCTCAATATGATATGCCTGGGTTCCGGTATTTCTCGATTTTCAATTTCACTTTCATAAACTGATAGAATAATACTGATTGGCCGTATACTTTTGCATTTTTGGAGGATTGGCAATCGATCAAATTTGAAATCTCCGCTTGAAATAGAAATTGGTGTCGAATATTTAAAAAATAAAATATTTTTATTCGGCCTTAAAAGCCTTATTCAGTCATTTATAACGCTTTAAACCTCTATGGGCCGAATTTTTATTTTAAATCCAAAAAAATTGAGGGAACGAAAAATCATCAATTATAAACCTATATTATCTACCTATATTATATGCGAACGAAAAAAAATATTGATATTGATTGCCTCGACAACGTTATAGGATTACGATTTATGCCCCATCCTACGAAAAAGCTATAATTATTTGGTGGATAAATTGAAATGTGACCTGAAAGTTACAGGGACCCATAGAGGGTTATGTATTGTTTAAATAAACCTATAATGACTAAGAAGGCTGGCCTGGAGAATGTCATAAACAATTTCAACCAAGGTGCAGTAATCAGCCTTTCTGGAATATATCGAATCAATGTCTATTAATTAATGTGTGACATTAATTTGAATAGCAAGGAGGAGAAAATTTATGAGAGAAATTCATAATTTACGCGTCGGTTGGTAGTTGATGTATTTGGCGATAGGCGAGGTATTGGTTCGAGGTATTGGCCGGTAGATGGCGATAGGAGTGTTTGGGGGGGGCCGCTCTCGGCGAAGACACCGCCAGTCGACATCAGCCCGCTTCCTCGCACCTTTCTCGTCCCGCCCTTATTATCACTATTCGTTTCGGTTTATTCGTTTCGCGTTCGCGTTCACTTCCGCCCGCCCCCGCCTCGTCCGGTCCGCCAACTCGGGCACTTCGGGGGCCCCCCTCAGCGCCTGCTTCCGGTAAGTCCGCCGATTTTCTAATCACGCCGGCGATGGACCTGCTTGGACTTTTTATACATTTTATAAGTGCAACTGTTTTATGTGTCGAACTCATATTGTTGTCATAATAAAGAGATCACCCGCTGTGGTGATGACGCTTTCCGATTTATTATTCCGGACAGAGAAGCGTTTTAACCTGCCCACCTTCAGGGCCAGTAAACAAAACTACCGGGTTCAAGTTGTTCAGGTTTTTGAACTTTATTCCAAGTCCATTAGACGACCGCGACATTCCTCTTCGGTCCAGTTTCGCAACTGTTTCTAGTCCAAGGATCATCGATGCTTCGATTGATCCTCGGTTGACGAACTTTTCGCGGCTTATCAGTGCTTAGAGTTCGTTATTTTGACAATTTTCTGGGTTTTCAATAGTCAAGCGATGGTGTCAACTGTCGTGTTAACTTCTAAATATAATAAATCTAGTATCTGAGCTTCTTTTTTAACTGTTTTCACACACGTCCAAACGATGCGATCGGCGACATTGGTGTTACAGAAGCACTAGTAACGGATGTACTGTCATCGATGAGAATCCCTACTGACCATCCCTCTCATTTTCTAATCGCGCCGGCGATGGACGAAAACTTCAATTTTTTTTGTCGTGCCGGTACTGAACGTACTCATTTTGTGAGCGATAACAAACACCCGAAGAACATTATACAAGATATTTGGTGTCGGTGAACCCCGGGGGACGGTATACGATCGGTGGTATACAGTGAAATGTATGACAAATTACAAATTATAAACACTTTGTTGTTTGGTTACCAGCATGCCGCGAATATAAGATTGATAATTCGCTATAGCTGGTCTCGGTCTACTGTACGCTTGAGGCAGTGTTGACAGTATACCGTAGTTAGCACTATAACTCTCATGATATATACTTTCACTTGATACGGGACAATGGCGGGTTACACTCGACTGTAGAACTTTAGCACTTTGTGCAAGAGGACACACCCTCCTTGCGGTGGGTTTTTTTTATGTGTTGAAGTTTTTCTGTCGTTGCTCAGTTCCCGGCCGTTCGCCATGCACTCAGTAGTCTCCGCTGTTAGCGCTCTGTTACTGCGCTAGGGACAGAAACCGGCGCGGAAGACCGGTTGACGGGTGATCTCAAGATTTGGTCATCTTGAAATGAAATCAATTTGACTTCGTCGATAGCATTCCGCCCATCAGTCCAGACATTTCCAGTTGCGTGGTCACGTGAACGATTACCTCTTTAAACCGACATTATACCGTGTACGGGTATCTATGAAATATAAGGGAGATAGATTGGCGGCAGACTCTCTCCGGATCTAATGGGGAATAAACAAATTGCTGGATTCATTTGTAAGTAAGTTTAAGGGCGACTCAGAAATACGGAATTTAAATTGACTTCAAATTTCAAGAACAAGTAATATTCAAAATCGCCGGATATATTGCACAAATGCCGCGTATAAGGCCCGAATATTCAATCATCGGAAGGTCAGTTTCTTGCATCCTGTCAGCAGGTTGATCCCTTAACAGTGAGGCATCTTTTGACCGAAGAATGTGCCCTTTGAAAGGAAGATTAGTGACACTCAAACCGCGCATAGCTTATTAAAAAAGTTCATTCGGGCGTCATTATTATGCGAGCTTGATTGCACAACTCGGGTAAATTTAAAAGGTGAATAGTTATTTTACACGGTTTAAAAAGTAATCAACTTTTCTGACGGGTCGAAAAAACTAAAGGAAACTCGCAGGACCGAGTAAAAAATTTTACCCCAAATTTTACGGGCTTTCTCCCCCTCTAAATGGAGATTGTGTTCGAAAGGGTCAGTTGGAATACCGAGTAGATCTCTAATTCTTCTCGTTTCCTCACGCCAGTTTGGTGGTCTACTTTTGCTTTTATCGGTTTCGGCTGCTCGCCACCTTCAGTAGCGGTGTGGCAGTGGCAGTTCGGACAGTACGCCCCACAAGCATCCCACGTGCTGCCCTACTGTTGATGTCGGGTAAAATCACAAACAGAAATCTACGGTTTATAGTTATCGAATAGATCGTTTCTCAATCAAGTTTTACATGAAGATAAAACTCGGGAAATTATCTCGGGGAAAAATTAACTATTGTTAGTCAAATTTACTTTTATAGTTAGTAAAATACCTTAATATATTATTAAAAGGAATGTTGTAGTAAAAGGAAACGCCATTTCGGAAACGTTGAGTCTTTTGGAAGAATTAATTTTTATCCTCGATTATTGGTATATAAATCGAGGATTCGCCGTAAACAATTTTTATTTTCATTTGGGAAACCTATTTAAAACGCGATATATTTTTTTTTTGCTGAAGATGGCGAGCAGCCGAAACCGGTCTAGCGAAAGACCACACCAGCGAGAGGAGATAGAAACACAACAAATCTACAATAAATTATTACTGTACAACACTATAACATTACACTATACTTGCATTGACAAAATTCAAACCGAACGGTCCAATACGGTTTTAGACTTTTTTCAAATGCATACTCAACTTACATTTTATAAGTGCAATTGTTTTAAGTGTCGAACTCATATTGTTGTGACGACACTTTCCGATTTGTCATTCTAGGCAGGGAAGTTCGCGTTTAAAACTGCCCACTTTCAGGGCCAGCAAAGAAAACTACCGGGTTCAAGTTGTTCAGGTTTTTGAACTTTCTTCCAAGTCCATTAAACGACCGCGACTTTCCTCTTCGGTCCGGTTTCACAACAGTTCCTAGTCCAAAGATGATCCGGAGTCCGACAAGATGCTTCGATTGATCCTCGGTTCACGAACTTGTTGCGGTTTATCAGTGCTTAAACTTCGTTATTTTGACATTTTTATGGGTTTTCAATAATAGTAAAGCGATAGTGTTAACTGTCGTGTTAACTTCTAAATATAAGAAATCTAGTATCCGAGCTTCTTTTTTAACTGTTTTCACACATGTCCAGACGATGCGATCGGCGACATTGGCGTTACAGTAGCACCAGTAACAGATGTACTATCATGGTAGAGAATCCCTACTGACCATCCCTCACACATCCTTCACATTTTAATTTTTCTATTTCTCCGGTATGTTTGAATCACTTCACCCTTTCAGGCGTCTCCGTAAGGAACGTTGGCTCCGATGGTATTTTTCCAATCGCATTCTTCACACCACGACCTCAACATACCCGCCTGCAGTCGAAACACGTTGATGCTCAATACCGAGAGAATTAGGAAAGCAGTTTTTCGACATTTTCTGAATGAACATCCCAAAAATCCCGGGTTTCTTCGTTAGGCAGTTATTGTCGCCTCCGCCGGTTCGAGCCGATGGCACTGTCCGTTCTACAGAATGGGAGAAAAACTCGTGGATTGGTATCGAAAATCTGAAAACGAAATATGTAAATGCCTTTGGGGTGAAACTTTCTCACCCCTATCCGCGATATAACGGAGATAAGGGCTGGTTGAGTTTTTCTTTTTAATGAGGTCTCCCACAGTCTTCAGACCTTTTTGGGGCGGACCCGCCCTTCAACCCGACGCTAATCGATTGCATCGAATTGCCATAAATTGGTGTGTTAATGTAGGTTAAGCAGACACGGAGTGAGAGAGAGGAGGGAGGGAGGGAGGGAGGGGGCGTGAATCGACTTTCAATCAATTTGATTGTCACCAGTCGAACCAACAACTCGAGTGGCCGAGCCTTTCTCCTCCTCTGTTGGCCGAGCACTCGATCTCTTCTATCGATCCATCGAAACCCGGCTAAAAGCCGGCCCGGTTAATGGATACTTTCAGTTGAAAAGGCTTTGGGCGAGAAGGTGTTTTGTAAACTGGGCTGTGGACACATCATTACTTCTTCGAGTAAAATTCGTGTATAAAGAATATTCGGAGAATAGAAAATAATAAACAACAGAATATTGTACTGACCCATTGCTTTCCGTTTTTATACAGCCGCTTGTGTTACCGTCCACTTCTCTTGTTCGTTCTCGTCACCTATCGCAAGTATTGATAGGGTAGTGATTTTTTTTGGCACGCGTGCCAACTGGAGTGAACGAAAACAAACACCGCCCACGAGGTTGAAGGAGGCAAACTCCGGGAGTTGAACAACCCTCCGAGCGGTGCATTCGGTCGGAAAAATTATTTGAAAATCCCGCCGTCCGAGTCGAAACTTGCGGCGGCCGCAATATCGGGACCGTTTTTCATTTCCGAGACGCAACTCCACAGCAAGATGTTTCTCGTTATACGAAATATGCGGAATATGGAAATTTATGAAATTTAGATTCTTCACCCGCCGGGGCCGCGTTGGTGAAGACCGAAAGGGGAATAAATGAATGCCCGATCTGGTCAGTATAACTTCAACAAGAATTAGGCGTTCTGTAAATAAATCTTTGAGTTTAACATAAGAAATCCAACGTCCTTGTTAGGTCCGTCGTACCATCTTTAATTCTACCCGGGGTATGTTTCCAACCGTACAATCCACAATGCCCTCAACATGCCGCCTACCGACAGTCGACGAAGTCGCAAAATCGCGATTCCTCAAGTTCCATTCCGGCCTCTCTCCTAATCCACTCGTACAGTTCCTTTCTTCTCTCACCCGTCCATTATCTTAAAAGCAACCGGCCTAGAGATTTTCTATAGGCCGGATACGCGTCGAAAGGGCCATCACCGGGGTATATCAACTACAATATACGTTGATTTTACAATAAATAAAGTTAAAAAATCGGGTAAGATGGCGTGATGTTGTATGGGAAGAATATCGGTTGGGCTCCATTGGAAGGGTTTTCTTGTGGGTAGCGGCCGTTCCGAATATGGGATATTGCGGGGGAGTATTTCTCATAAATCCAAATATACCGACCGATATCAAATTGCAATTGAAATTCAATATTAAATTGTTCACCGTTATGAAATCACTTTGATATAGTGAAGTGATGAAAACTGTTGAGCAGACAGTGAAATTTTCCCGGCTGTTTATTTATTTTTCTTTCGCTTATTTTTTTGTATACTTCCGTTTCAATTACGGCCGGGAAGACGGTCTCCGGACGGCTTTTGTGACGCGACGCCCGGGACAAATTCAAGTTTGTCTAAAGTTTAATCAGTGGAACGAAGTGCGACTCTCATTTTTAAACTTTATTCTAAAACTTTATTCCTACTCACATGGAGTTACAAATTGCGGCTTAGATTATTTGGACACCTTCGACATGTTAAAATACTAAAATACAACGTAAACATAGTGAAATAAATAAAATTTAACTCTCAGTTCACATTTCAATTTATCGAAATTTTACCAAATAATTATAGCCTTTTTTCGTGAGATGCGGATAAATCTTAATCCTATAACGTTATCAAGACAACCAATATCAATATCAATTTTTTTTTCATTCGCATATATGGTTTATAATTGCTGATTTTTCATTCCCCCAATTTTTTTGGATTTAAAATAAAAATTCGGCCCATAGAGGGTTAAAAAAGAAAGGAAAGCCAGGAGAGTTCTCCTCCAGTATTTTTTATTTCTTACAATCGCCAATTTAATATGAATTTCGCCGATCGTATACACAAATTGTGGTAATGAGATAGTAAAAAAATATTAGTTTTTAATAGAAGCGTGTATTAATTTTCACTTACGCGTGACAGGAATGACGTCAACGGTATTGCGTACGTCATCCGACATTGCTGCGGGTCCCACCTACAATAAAAATCTGCCATTCTTAGGGACCCCCTTGCTTATTCAAACAGGAATTTAGGGGAAAAAATACATTTATTTGAGAACTGACCAACATAGGCGTATGATGTTTTTAAATTAAAAAAACCAAATGGAAATTTCAATCTTTTCTGTGGGCCCTGGACATTTTCAGCTTTCCTTTCATCATTCCTTCTTCATTGTGAATACTCTGTATATTGTTAATATATATATATAAAGGACACAAATTCTAGTGACAAAGGATATGAGATACTTCTATTTAAATATGATGATATCTAAACGTATTAAAATTGTAATTTAGCCTCGAACGCTTTGATTATATCGATCAGTAACGAATTTCTGAACACCTATCAGTTAAAAAAAAAATTTACTCGAACGTATTATAAGATAAGACGCCATGTCACAGGTCTGGTAAAAAAAATTGCGACGCGCGTAAATTAAAAATTGTCTTTCCCATTGTCCGTTGTCGAAATTGCAGTCGTTTAAAGCGAGAGCTGGCAGAGTTCCGAATTGAATTTAAAGTTGGCAACTGTAAGATAAAGGGTTGGTCGGTGGCGGACCGCCCGCCTAATTTAAGCCGACGACACAATACAAAGTCATTAATCAATTTCAACCGAGATATTTTACCGACAGACTCCGCAACGGCCTTTGAAAAATAACTCCATATTTCGTACCGCCCGTTGTTACTTACTGTAGATAATTTTAAGTCGGGGAGATGAGAAATTAGTTCGGGAAGTTTAAAAGTTTTTAAAAAGGGACAAGTCGCCGGGCAGTATTCAGAGCAAAACTTTCACGGTCACACACACACGTGTCAACCACAAGAAGGAGCTAAAAGATTGAAGTCATCCTCCATATTCTCGATGTGTATCCTCAATCTTTTTCATATACTCCTCCCATCCGAAGACCGATAATCTATATATAAATTCTAATTCTGTTATTTTGATACAGATAATATTTTTCTGTTGCAGTTATTAGTTTGAAGTGTGTCGGGGGCGATGAAGCAGGACGGTCTGTTGGCTCAGCCCGAAGAGTCTCAACAGCTCCTTTCGGCGCCCTCCCTCAACAAAGGTAATTAATGGAAATAAACGTGAATTTAATAGACATTTTTTAATTAGAAGACATAATTCGGTCCGCCGCCGGTATTCGAACCCCTTTATTTTTCTACGAATTTTATACACAATAATACATTGTAGACAATACAGAAATGTTGATATACCGTAGATTTCGTGTGTTTCTGTCTCCTCTCGCCGGTTCGGTCTTTTGCTAGACCGGTTTCGGCCGCTCGCCATCGTCAGTAGTCACTTTTGGCACTTTGTATGTTTTTCGGGCATCCTCACCGCACTCTCACTGTCTCACTAGTACTGCGGAGGTTGTCTGTTTGTCGTGTGTATATGAACTGTCAGTACAAGTGACAGTGACAGTGCGAGAGGAGACAGAAACACAACAAATCTACGGTATTCCAGCCCCTCGCAGACCACAAGACAAGCTATGTTAAACTAGAAATGTTGTAGATTGTTGTATGCATTCATATATGAAGTATTAACACTGGAATATACTTGTTGTTATACCTGTTGTAATTTCGTAATAACCACCCGAGAAAATAAATTATGCTGACACTCACACCTATAACAAACATTATGCAAACACTTAAACTGGTATATTCACATGTTTAATTTCACTGTAGCACATTGCACTTTGTGCACTTGTGTGTGTGTGTGTGTGTGTCTTCTAGCTCGGTGGTCTTTTGTTAGTGTGGCTTAGTTAGAGTTCTTGCCTGTACTCTGTTGTTATTCCGGTATTCGGGTGTCCAGCTGTATGTACTCGAAGCTTAGAGTACTTATTATTATGTCGTAGACGGTCAATTTCGACCTCGCATTTAGCTTCTTGTACTTGAGAAAACTGTTCGGGTCTATACAGAGAGAACTGTATATTGGTATGAGGCCGCCTATTGTTATCAGCCTATTATCGGCTGTATACCGGACACGGAGACGCTGCCTCGCCCATGAGGCATTCACCGGGCCTACACCCTTTCATCCTTAGACGCCCGGCCTTTAGACCCATAGAAATCGGAGTTATATGATCTTTGGCGAGAAGTGAATGGCTTCAAGTTAATGACTTCGGTCCTCATTAATTCCACCGGATACAACTCTGTACTGAAGCATTGCTTTTTCAGCAATCAATGGTAGTGTTTCTGCCTTTTCCTTCCGGCGTGTTGTCCACTTCCGAAGTCGCAGAAATACTATCGGTTCCATCATCATAGTCCGACTGAAGAGTGAATCAACTTCTATATATTGGTGGAATTGAGGTCAATCCTCTCCTCCTAGTTATCCTTAAACAATATTAATAAAGGAAGCCAGTTAATGACTTCCGTAAGTAAGGATAATCCTGCGTTATTTTTTCAACAAAAAATTTGTTTAAATCCGTTTAAACTCCTGGAAAACTACTTGTGTGATCATTGTGTATCGGCCTAATAACAAGGTGCCGACTGCCGTGTTTACAATCCTCGCCGGGTAGGGGAGAGTGGCTGTTATAAGTCAAAAGCCCGCCGAGCCCACGGTTGTTTTACAGAAGGTAGGGGCCTGTCTATAATTTCACGGTCTGTAAAACAGTGAACAGTTTGGCAGTTTGGACGATGTCCAACGGCCGGTGGGAGGCGCCATCTCGCGGTCGGCCCCAACCGAATACGAAGATAACCGGCTTTTGGCTCGGGACAAAGCGGCCGAGAATTTGCCAACAACTTTCTTATTACTATAAATTTACGAAGTAGGATCGCGTAATACCGTGGGAAGGACCTCGGTTACTGAACGTCATCGAGAGGGCAAAAACCCTTCAGATGGAACTCGCTCGGGCCGGTTCCAAAAACAGGAAAAATCCCGAGATTCTTCCCGCAGTATTACAGATCCTATCGGAAAACATTCTTATTTCTGATAGGAAAATGACCGAAAAACCTTGTTCTGTGTACGATTGTTTCCCGTACGGCGGCTTTCCCACGGGTGGGGGAAGACATAGAAACTAAGGCCGAAGGAAACGCGGCGTTAAAGTAGGAAAATTATTGTAGAAGCAAGAGGATTAGAATGGTTGAGCAATTTAATTTGTGAAATCCTGTTACGAAATCGTCGCTTCCTGTGGAACATGCAGGCAGGGCTCGCCACTTTATATCACCAGGTGTATCGATCCCGGGGGATGGCTCTTACCCTTACCGGTGTAATTCCCGACCCCCCCAACACCCCCCACCCCGAAGGGAGGGCACAATAGTTTCAAGACACGGAAATGCATTAACACTACCGAGAATTGATTAGTGTTTGATGTTACACTAGACCATGTATCTGTGGGCATCTGACTGAAAACTGAAGATTTACGCTTCAAGAATTGCTCTTGGTAAAGATGAAGAACCTTCTTCTTCAGCTTTGTGATAAGTCATTCAGGACAATTGACGAGAAGTGTTGTTAACTTTCAAAACTTTCTCTGGCCATGTTTTCCTTCTGCACTCGAGCAACCCAATCTTAAAAAAGTTGAACTTTGAAGTGTTCGACAAAAAAATATTAATCGTATTCCAAGAAAAAAGAAATTTCCATTTGAATGTTACCTTTTATAATTTATTTCATATTCACCTTAGCAAATTCATGAAGAATTGTTCCCGTTGTTTCCTTCAACGCCCTAGAAATCGGGCTTGACTTCATGTTCGATACAGCGTATTTTCTTAAAATAAATTGGCCATTTGAACCTGATCATTACGAAAATTAATCTTAATATTGAACAGTTCATGTTAATCCCATTAGCGGTGGAGTATTTAGACACCCCTATCCCCGGTACGGGTCGATCCACGATTGACACGTCCTATAAATCAAGTTTAAAACCATTATTTCCGAATATTGATCGATTCCGTTTGCCCTTGGCTTTCGCAAACACTTTCTCAGTGGAGCCGCCGTAAAACCTGTCCGGTAATTAATCACACAACCGTCTTTTAATGAAGTTCATTGCTAATGAACCACGAGTCACCGGGGGCAATCCTGAAAGCAGAATCATATAACAAAAAAATGTTGGTAAAACGGGGGTCAACCTCTGCCCAAACCGATATTCTTCCCACAAAATCGCGCGGTCTTACCCGAAGCCATTCACTGACACGTGTGTTCGAATCTAATAAACGGTATCTTATAAATCAGTGAAACAATCATAAATTTCTTCCGACATAAACATTCTCGTTTTTCGAACGTAGCGCATTTGTGCAGCGTGGCGCGTAATCCGCGCGGATTTGCGAGTCAATTCCGGGGGGGCCGTATCAGAAAAAAAATGCCCGGCCATTGAATCGTCTGACCGAATAAATAACCTGTCCCAGATTTATTATGATCCCCGGCGATTCTTCGAATTACCCAATCTCTTTCCGTTTACCTTCTTCTCTACCCCCTGCCATTTCATTGCGGCCGTGTCCAATTTACCACAATTTATTATTGATTAGGTAATGGCGTGTCACCCTCCTCCTCCTCCTCTTCCTCTTCTTCCTCCCCCACCCTGAGGACCACGCCCAATCGGCCATTTCGCGTTCCGCAAGAATTATTGCATCATTTGTCTCTCAGAATGGTATCAACGTCCAGTACATTATGTCGGGACCGATTGGGGACGCTACAGAATGAGTCACAACTCGCTAGACTGATCCAGTTCTGTTACACCTATGTGTCACTTTCAGTCTATATTTATAGACAGTGGTCCAGTCGAGGCCAGTAGGACGTTTGTGAAAGTTTCCCTCTCAGTACTTACTGCCCGTACTGGCTCCCGTCATCTTCAACTTTAGCATCGTTCTTCCTGGCATCGTGAATGAGAGAAAACCCAGAAAAATATCATCCGCGAACTTGTTTTCTTTTAATGTATTGGGTGTAACCGAAAGTAATCAACAATTTGATAAGATGTATTTTGGTCTTGAGGAGTTCTTCAAGAGGGGAATCGAAAATTTGCCGGAAAAGTGGCAGAGAGTTGTCGATAATATCGGTCAATATATAGTAGATTAATAATTAAAGTTTCTATTTTAGCAAAATAAAATGAATTCCAAAGTCAAAATGTCGATTACTTTTGGGTACCCCTAATAGTTCAAAGTGCTTCCGGACCCACCCCCAGCAAGTCCTTTTTGAAAGTTTATTTCGACCCGAGGAATGCATTCGCGCTAGTTAGATTCAGGACATGTTCAAAGGTACTGGTTTTTCTTAGTTTATTCTCTTAAATTCTAATCAGATTCTTCTTCTTTTTTCCGTTGATTTCTCCCCGCGAATCTCCGTCAGCGACACTTTTCCTCGTTTTCCGGCAAATCTCCCGTCGTCTAATGACGGTGGGTGAAACCACGCGGGGGGGAGGGAATGGGCTTGTCCAGGAGATAACGGATCGCTGGGAAAAAAGATCCTTCTTCCGCTAGGTGTTCATCATCGGTCCCAGAGGCGCCGCGTCTTCTGCAGATGAGCATTGTCCCAATCGTGCCCAAAAAAACAGATTCGTGTTTCTCTCCGGAGTCTCCCCCTTTCTCTCTTTCGTGATGAAATACTCAAGGAGCCCCATCCATCAATTTACGGCCTTTACCAATTCAACACAACTACTAATTTGTAATTTCGTATAGAGTGCACAGATTTTAAAGTCCCGTTTGTCCTAGACCTTGCCCCATACAAAAGTACAACAAATTCCACTCACGACTCACCCATCGCCCTGATCAACTAGTCCAAACCCTACTGTCTTCCGACATCCCGAACGTTCCCTTACAGACGCCCGAAAAGGAAGTGGCCACGCGACATAAATCTTTAAAACAAAATGTAATAAATTAAAAAACCAGTGGGTTTCTCCTCCATTGTTGTCCATTGTGATTAGTGCTCGTATCAGTGTTGCTTACTGTATTTTTTACAGTTGCAACGATAAAAGAGAGAAAAAAGTATAGAGTGTCACCTACTATTGTTCAATACAGAAAATTGCCATTTCTTCTCTTTTTTCGGGAATTTATATAAGTACCACTGTGTAAGTTTATGTTCACACAATTGCCCTTGCCGATATATATATATATATATATATATATATATATATATATATATATATATATATAGGGTTAGCAACTAAATAATTGCGGATTCTTCTCATCTTTGGGTGTGCACGCTTATTCGTGCATTTTTTGGTAGGCATTACGAAAGTTGGCATGTAATAAACATTTCAGAATACTCTGTAGGTTTGAAGATGTAAACATGCGTAAAAATACAAATAACGCCATCTCCGTCTAGCGACGAAACCCGCAATGACTTAGTTGCCGACCCAATATTTTCTACTCTATAATATCTTCATTGTCAATATTCGATCTATAATGCTTCTCCGTAGCCAACCTTAGGGTTTTTCCTTCCTGCTCTAAATCTGTTTATAACCTGCATTCAGCCACGGCGATAATTATAAAGCTTATGAAAGTGGACATGTACAAAAGGATAAAGGGGAATTTTTACTCATTAATTCTTTTTCTTTCGATTCGCAGGGAAATAAGCCCTCGGAGCCAGTTGAGCGTCACGATATTGGAACTGACCCGACACCGTCCGATAACGAAGTCTCCCTCGCCGGGGCCCCACCGAGTGCAAGTGCAAGTGCATGTCCAAGTGCAAGTGCACCGGGAGCGGGTCCGAGGCGTGAGAGCAACGCCAGCGACACCTTCCAGCCGAGCAGTAAGTAACACAACTATGAGATACTGTTCCGATCGGACTTCATGTAGTAACACAGCAGTGTAATATCGACCGTTTTTCAATCCGAATTTTCCGGCCTCGCGTACGCGGCCGGCGCTCGAACCGAGGTGGTTATTTTTCAGCTTCGCGGCGAAAGTTTTCTTTTATTTTTTTCTTTTACGAAAAAGTGCGACCAAGTGCGATCCAAGTGCCAAGATCGGTTTGGGCGGGAAGAGAAAGTATAGAGAAACGGAAGGACTCGTTCATGAAGTTGGGATGTCTTCACGGAGGATGTGGATGAAGCCTATACACTCCAGGCCGTTATCAACGGTGTTATCAACTGGCCTACTGGAAATCAATAACGGTATATGATATACGTGATCCCAGTTGGTAGAATTAGAAGTAGAAATAGAATTTGTTTGCTTATTATGGACTACATACCTCGCAGACGGAGTTGAGTTAAGAAAAACTTCTCAAAAGTAGTAACCTATTGTTATTAGTTATGTTGACATACACAGACCTAATATAATTAAAAAAATATAACAAGAATAAGTGCCCTTCGTTTTAACCAATATTTATATATTACATTATAAATATTCATCGATTTAATATTTTTGTAGTTAATAATTACCTCTATACACAACATGTAACAATGTACAGTATTTGATATACAGTGTGATATAAAATAAGACCAGTACAACATTTTACCTTCTCAAACTTACGTATAACGATTAAGACCGAGAGAATATTAAAAAGATACAACAATATTAAGCGTTTACAATAAATTCTCTTAATTTTAATCGACCTGTAATGCATAAATAAACATTAATCAAATTTTTTTAGTTAAAATTAAACTATGTACAGTACTTTAAATGAATTGTGATACTCGGAATATTTCGCTTCTTAAAATTAACATAATTGGAAACAAATAAGGAACGCTATTCGGATTTTTAATATACTTTAACTTTCAGGAACAATTAATGCTCAACATCAACGAACGAATTGCACTGCATTGGACATGTTTATACTTGCATCCTGTTCGCAAGCAAATTACATAATTGTCTCTTTTTGTAACCCCGAGGCGTCGTTTTGGGCGTCGTTATACGGGGGTCATGTGATAGGCGAGGTAAATTTATAAGGTGGACTAGTTACGTTAATGGGTTTTTGAAAACGAAAATACGTTTCGGACAGGATGGAAAAAATTGGAGAGGATAGTCTCTCTAAACGGAGATTATACCGTTATTAGTGTGTTCTCCTTCAGCGCACTCTCAGCACATGATGATCCCTGCCTGAGGATACCGGGAACGCTAACCCGACGATCCAGCCGGGATATTGTCGCCCGGTCGGGATTGGAGAAGTTTCCCGCCAAGTTTCCCGCCTACTCCACACCCTGCAGTTTTGAATCTTTAACTAGACCGGTACCAACCTCGGGAAAACCTCGTTCAACTTAATTGCGTCGTCCGTTATATACCGCGAATAGGACGAGTTTAAACACATTGCCTACTGAAGACGGCGGAAAGCGAAATTGAGCGAGTAAAATAATTCCAACAGCGGTCAAATCCCCTTCGTATAAATTAGTAGGACGGGTGGATCGACCCGGTCCCGTACGCGTTCACGCCGAATACATAATTTATTAACGGGGGCGTAAATAAATTCCAGGGAACTTTATATATTTACCTACAGTTTGGCTACTCTTATAAACATAGATTTTTCACCCTTTCTTGTATCGAACCTTGTCAAAGTTGTTAAGATTTCAGGAGAAACTGACGTAAGCCCCGTTATAGAATGTCTAGGGGGAGAAGTCTCTCCTGTCTCCCCAATATAGTTGGATATTGATCCGATTTTCCCTCTTCCCCCCCCCGTCACCGCCCCCGCCTATTCAATATTGATACAGATTGATTTGACCACGAAAACCTCCACTTCCTTATCTTTGACGCCGCCGAACCGGCTCACCTCAATCAATCACGAACGTCAGACGCCGAGGGGTTTTTTTTCGATATGATGAACAAACACTCTTTTAAAGCCGGGTTTTATATATATATATATATATATATATATATATATATATATATATATATATATATATATATATATGTATATGTATATATCATCCTACCATCTGGGTTTTCTCTCAACACTGCCTGGTGAAAGTGAGTGGCAATCTTCAGCGGACAGTTTTAAGAGCAAAACGCCCTCTACTGTGGCGTTGGAAGGGAAAACATTAATCACCTTGGTATATGTTTTATATTATTGGATTCTCCATTCTCCAGTCTGGGACTGATCCGTTCCTCCTCATCGCAAAACTATCCCTGTCCCTTCATCTCAGTCAACTAGCCCTTTCTAATTTCCTCCGGGAATCCGCATATAAATGACACAATTTTCATTGCGCCATCAGTCCCTACAACCGTTCCCTCAAATATTTGCCTGGGAAAACATCTTCGAAATATAACTCAGTATTAAAAAGATATAATAGTATTCCCTTAAAACAACTATTTGCCCGGGACATATTTATGTAGAAATTTACTAGAACAGTACTGTTTGCGTTACATTCAAGAAGGAAACAGAATTGTTCATAATGTCGTGCGTTTCTGTCTCCTCTCGCCGGTTTCGGTCTTTTGCCACACTGCACTGTGTCACTCTCACTTGTACTGCGGTAGTTGTCCGTTTGTCGTGTGTATATATATATATATATATATATATATAGTGTCAGTACAAGTGACAGTGACAGTGCCCGAAAGACACTCAAAGTGGCAAAAGTGACTAACACCGCTACTGAAGATGGCGAGCGGCCGAAACCGGTCTGGCAAAAGGCCAAAACGGTGAGAGGAGACAGAAACACACGAAATATACGGTATTCCGATCCCTCGAAGACCACAAAACAACTATGTTAAAATAATTTTGTGTGTCTCTGACTACAGTTTTTTTGTTATAATTATAATAAAGTAATTCTGTATATTTTATATATATACAGTTTGTTTCTTCTTGTATCGAATCACCCAAATCGGTATATGGGAACGGAGAGTTCATTCGTGAACTTCGTGGGCCCGAAAATAGGCGGGGGCCCTCGTCGGTGGACCGTGAAGTTGAAGTTGTGTCGTGTGTGCTGTGGGACTCCTTTGAGACTACTGAAGGTGGCGGACAAACACAGGTTAATTACCCTCGCTCCTGTAACGCTGCAGGGGCCTTTCACCGCCCCTTCACATTATCTAACCTCACTTGGTTCTCCGGCCGGAGTCGTCTTTACGCCGCGGATAAAACCAAGTCCCACGGAGTAATCGCGTTAGCCTATTCCGATTTGCCTGTTGCGTAATTGGGGCAAATCCGAGCATCGATTTGCCCTTAGTTCCCAAAGTCCGGAGTTCCGGAGTTTTTTTAGTTCATTCTCCCTTTTGGTCAGCATTTAGTGTGAAAGCCGTGCTCTCAACGCCTCAGCCACAGATTCTTTAACTGCCACTTCTCAGCTGACTTATCATCCCCTATCACTGTTCCTGATGACTTTCATATAGCGTTTCATGTTGTCTCAAGGGGGAGGGTTAGGTTTAGACCCCAAAAGTCTCTCAGTAGACAAAGTTATAAGACCACTCCAATATTTTAAAACACGTTTAGAATTATGTTCCGTTGTTCTTCATCTCCCAAAATATTTGTAACCCGTCTGCTTTCAGAAACGAGTACGACGTTTAAGTACTAATCACTGGCCTCTTCTCGCTTGGCCGCTAAGTGGCTTGGTGGTTACCAGGTTTTCAGCTCCAGCTTACCTGTATTTCACGAGCCCTACTATACGATAGAAAATGTACGTTGAGGAAGGTCTCGAAGCAGGGTTTAATCGCTGAATAATAAAACTGAACTATGTCGGCTATACGGCGTTTCGTCCGATACTGTCCTCTAGTTTATTCTCATAACCTACTATAAGATATATAATACAATAGGGCAGAGTGTGTGTTGGCTAAATCCCTTTAATACCCTCTTTGATGGCATACCGACTTGTGTTGGCATAAAAGGTGAAATTTTCCGAGAACTCCTCCTATTTTCCACCTGAAAATAGGTTCCTTTTCTTCTTCGGCGGCACTGTCGCCAACTTGTGTAGTATATTTTCTAAGGAAAATATCTTATAATGGAAAAAGAGTTTCCTGGTCCCTCGCTCGTTGTCAAAAATTGCGGGCGGACATTTTTTTCTATATTTGATTATTAAACAAAAAAAATCATCCTTTTTTTATAATAGGATAAAAGTCAATAAGTTGCAATATTTCTTTCAACAATGCTATCGAGCCAACAATACCGAATTGTCTGCGTTATTTGCTGATAAAAAAGACATTATTCTTGCAATTTGTTGACCGAATCTTTTGATATAAAGAAGTCTCGGTCCTGTTTATCCGGAACCGATGTGCAATATACTCGATTTTTTCGCAGATAGACACGCACCATCCTAGTTTAAATTATTTCGTTCAAGTTTAAATTCATAGCGGACGAATACCCCGGTGATCGGGGCGCTTGAAGCATTAGTAGGCACAAGGCTACCGTGGGAGAGAGAGAGAGAGAGAGAGAAGCTGAAAGTGGATGGCGACACTGCGATGGGGAGAAGAATGGTAGAGCAAACAAAACGCAACTCCAATGTTTCCTTTGATGTTCCGCCCGTTTGAATAAATCATTTCTTCCTCCCAATCTCTATCCCACCCCTCGCTACCCCTTTAAACCCACCTCTCTCTCTCTCTCTCTCTCTCTCTCTCTCTCCCTCCCTCCATCACTCTCTCACACTCTTTGTCCTCCCTTCGGCTGCCCGCGGGGATACCAAAAGTCCAACGGCGGATGGACCCAGCTTGCATTAAATCCGCACGCTAAATGCACAATAATTACACTCGGAATAAACGTACAGCCTTCAAAGCTAAATTCTTAGCTAATTCCCCACGATTCTCACGACTCTTCACTGCCCGGCGACGGGTTATTTTACACTGACACTTTTAAATTAATTTATTCCCCTCCATCTTATGAGAAGGAAACATACGCCAGTTCTTTCGCGAGTGAAAAAAAAAGAAACAAAGAAATGCAGAGAGGCCCGGAGAGGGAGAAAGGAGCCCGCATAAGTGCATTCTGTATTGATGATTCACAGTCGTCCCTGACGTCTCTGAACCACAATTGAGTTCGTTACAAATAAACAATGTACAATATTCTGTACAAAACTCCAGCGCTGTTTGTCCGGCTGTCCGCGAAGGAATCGAGTATTACCGTCGGTTTGGTCTTTTGCTAGGGCGGTTTCGGCCGCTCGCCATCTTCAGTAGCGCTGTTAGTCACTTTTGCCACTTGGATGTTTTTCGGGCATCCTCACTGTACTCTCACTGTCACGTGTACTGTCTCGGACAAGTGTTGCTACACTTTTCCTGAAAGAAGGAAACAGACTAGTTTCCTTCTTTAATATAACATACAACAGTGTTGGGTTTATTTTTCGGCAAGAATTTGACACCGAGTTGACTTTTCTTTGTTTAAAAAAATCTTTAAAAGGACACCGCTGCTGGTTTGTTGTTAAAATTTGGTGACAACACACGTTATAAAACATGCTCGATAGAGTAGCAGTCTGCCCACATGTGCGACATGCTTTAGTTTAATAATTTAATTAATTAAACCTCTAGTAGGTTTAGAATCTCTAGTAGAGATCCGAGAAAATTACCTCAAGTACCGTAGTTGATGTATTGCAAGAACTTTGTCATTTTATTTTGCGATCTAATATCGAAAAAATGTACTTATCGGTAGCGTATTTCTCCCATTGCCAGAATATTGTAACTTATCGACATTTAATTTGTAAGAACATCGATTTTTTTTACAATCAAATATTGTGATTTTCCACGATGTCTGTATCATTTGTCACACTTTTTTCCCGAATATTTTAATACTGTATTTAGAAAAACTCAGTGAGGACGATTGATTCAAATTGAAAATCACTTTTAGATTTTCAATAAACTCCATAATAATGCCGCCTGGTGATAATATTTTATGGGTCTGTCTTTATGGTGTATACCATTTTTCTGTTTTTGTACTTTCTGCAATAATTAATTGTGCACGTATATTATATAGGAAAACAATTCTTACCTAATTCAGTTGCACACTGAGCTAGGTACTATCTCTGGCCTGTAATGAAGCATTGACGGTACAGAATAAAACGGCTTTCGTGAAATTGGTATGAAACGTATCTCGCATTTTATATTCCGAACGTGTTGAAGAAAATTGCAAGAAGTTGGTATCGTGGAGGAGGGTCTAATCAAACAGGCCCCGGGATGCCATGATCCGGCGCTGGGTTTGAATATTTATGCAATTGAAATTAGGAAGTGAGCACTTTGCGGAAATAATCCGGGGGGGGGGAGCCTGGAGGCGGCTTCTACGATGCACAGATTTAAAGTTTATTAATTCATAACGCTTAATTGAGGGCCTGACTTCCGGCCCTGTATGTGTGTGTGTGTGTGTGTGTGTGTGTGTGTGTGTGTGTGTGAGGAAAACTGCAACTTCCATTTCTCCACTCAATCTACCCCCACCCCGACGGAAATTCGGCATGCAGTTTTCGTGAAATAAATATTCATGTTATCGCGTTTTCGTTATTCTGCGGCTTCATTTTCTTTTCTTTTTTCATTTATTTTTTATTGTCACAACTGCAATTTTTATCAATTATATCGAGTGACAGTGCGTTTACTATACCGTATAGTAGTTTGACTTCTTATCTTAATTTAAGCCGCAGAAATTACCAGAGAGTTTCGAAAGTGAAGAATTTATATCGTGTGGAAGAACGCTATAAATTGGTTTCGTAAGGCGGATAAATTTACGCGGTAGCCGGAAGAACAAAACAGGGCGACAGCGAACGGAAAACAAACTGCCGGAAGAAACAAAACATAGGCCACACGGGAAACTGACGGAAAAGGGAAATAACAATAAACAAACTGAGGTGTACACAGCTCGCAGACTCCGAAAAATTACTATCAATACCCCTTGCCGACTGGTTTTTTAACCTTTAATTCCTAAGTGATAGGATCACGTGGAATCTCCATCCCCCACTCAAAAAAATCGACATAAACAGAAAATTTGGACTCTTAAGGTCATTACTAAAACGGACATCAAAATTGACCCTAAGTAACAAACTGACAATATACAAAGCGATGATACTTAAGCCGACACGGACATAGAGTTATAGAGTTATGAGGTTCCACCTGACATCCGACATCGCTCGCATCCAGAGATTTCAGTCAAAAGTCCTTCTTACCGCCCTTAACCCGTTGCCGCACACTTTGTATTCGACGATGTCGCTCAGAAACACACTTTTTTTAAAAATTGTTTATGGCTGCCAGATGAAATCGATTGTAACTTGTATATTTGGAAGTGAAAATTATCACATTTGACCACAGTTTTTGCAAACAAATTGTCGACGGCTATAACCGTCATTTGCTCATCATGTCATTTCTCACTAACGCTGTTCTTTATTTATCAATTAAAATGTGCACGACGGTTATAGCCGTCGTTTGCCTACATATCGGCAAATATCGGACGGCATTTACGGCAACGGGTTAATCCTCCTCCCGGTATGTTTCTAATCACAGACAATCCAATCCAAAATGTTCCACCTCTCAACATATCCGGACAGTCGACGAAGTCTCTTACCCATCCATTATCCTCCCCATCTTTGGGTTGGTTCGCTGCAAATACATGTGAAAAATCAGCACTTGTACTTATAACATTCGTGTTGATTGTACAAAATAAAAAGGTTAAAAAAGTGAAAGGGATTTATTCATTTATTTATTAATTTTTTACCTTCCTCAAACTTCGAAAATTTTCCGAATGAAATGCCATCGAACAAGGGAACTTACACGGCCTTACTACATTTAAGTATTTCAGTATTAAGACTAAAAGATATTTGTGTTTTGAACAATCTTTATATGCAATGATCAGTAATAAGAACCATGGGAACTTAAGTTCGCTCTCTTCACTCGCTCGCGCAGTTTGCACTGCGGAATATTGGAAACGCGTTGGAATTCCGCTTTGCCGTAGGAAAAAGGGGAGAAAACCCCACCTGGGGAAAAGACCTCGGTTATTCGTCACACCGCTAAAACGGGGCTTAATATCGTCGGCGTCCCGAATTCCAGAAAAAACAAATTTTCGGGCTACCAATAGGGGGGAGGGGGGGGGTTGTCTTCATTATATTCCCAACTATAGAGTGCACATATCGAAGAATTCTTCTCTGTGGGCCTATGAAAATATGTTTATATATTCACCACGTTTTTCATGTTGTTTCCAATCTCGTTTTGGAATTTCTCTTTTTGTTTTTCGGTCCGACATTTCAGTACCATTTCACCGTAGGAAAAAACACTCATTTCTTCTCCCCACCAAAGTAAGTCATCGTTTACTTAAATTAGTAACTGACTAGTAATATTGAAATTATTCCCTTATATTTAAATAGAATTTCTGTAAATCTATATCTGTTTTATTTTCAGGGCATGTCCGATCGGCAGGCGGGCTCCGTCCGGAATTGAAAGAAGAATGTTGTGATTGGCGAAGAGGAAATTTGAAACCTCCCCTAACGTCTGAATATTCGATGGGAGAGGCATAAGGAAGCGAAATAGAAAGGAATGACGACAAATATGAAGGTTTAGGAAGGACGCAGATCGGTGTTTACGATGCTTCGTCCTCTGCCCTTTCACCCTTCCTCCATTTCCGCCCCACCAGAGTCAGCTTAGAATACCGACCCTTCTAAGGGCATCCCACCCAAAATATATCCCTAGTACGAACAATTCCCCATTTTTTCTATCCTATTTTAAGTCACTAAATATCACTAAAATACGATTTTAATCGCTTCGAAACCAGTTTACAAACGCGAAAAATGGCACCAAAACTCTTTTTGGCAACACTTATAATATGATCGCACAGTTCCAAAAAAGTGGAAAATACTTCCAAATATTAAAGAATATCAGTATTTGTTTATTAAATATTATTGGTTTATAGATACAGTAAATATTAGTATAAGTTTGTAAGTAGTCAGTCAATTTTAGATAGTGTAAAAAAAATGTAAATTTAGACCTGTTTTTCAAATTTATATATTTTGTACAAATTATTTTACGATTGTAAATATTCAGTTTATTCAATTTTAGTCGACGAATATGTTTTTATTGTTTAACATACCTGTTTTGTGGTCTCCTCTCGCTGGTCTCTTGCTAGACCGGTTTCGCGGCCGCTCGCCATCTTCATTAGCGGTGTTAATCACTTTTGGCACTTTGGATGTTTTTCGGGTATCCTCACTGCACTGTCACTGTCACTTGTACTGACACTATATATATATACACACGACAAACAGACAACCTCCGCAGTACAAGTGACAGTGACACAGTGCAGTGCCCGAAAAACATCCAAAGCGACTAACACCGCTACTGAAGATGGCGAGCGGCCGCGAAACCGGTCTGGCAAAAGACCAAAACGGCGAGAGGAGACAGAAACACAACAAATCTACGGTGTTTTTTGTTGTTGTATATAAATATGCCTAATCGCCAAAAAATAATTTAATTTATATCAGTGGAACGTGACGACCGCCAAATGCTGATAATACTGGTTACAGAGAGAAATATGTCCATAAAATGGAACGAAAACGTTTTTTAGTGAAAATAAAAGTGCTTTCAAAATCAACAGCGAATCTTCAAACGGTGAAAATATTACTGATCGAAGAACATTTCGCGAAATTGGAAAATGCTTCCGCCAGATTGAAAAATACCACAATTTATTTATTAAGTTTTTAGATATAGTTCACTTTAGCGTAAGTTGTAAATATTATATAGTTAGTAAATTCAGGATTGTGTAAAATTAAATTGTAATTTTGACTTATATTTTATTTTTTATCTTCTGTATAAACTATTTAACTATTGTAAATGTTAAGTATATTAAATTTTAATCGAATAATGTGTTTTTGTTTTGTAACTTTGCCTAGTCGTGAAAAAAAATCCATGGTTATTACTGACACAAGGAACGTGATGAGCACAGCGGCAGAATCAAGTCACCGAAGTGATAAAACTGGCTTCCAATAAAAAAATACTTACGCGTACTATGTGACCGATGAATGAACTCGAATGTTTCAAACGCGAAACATTTTTATTGGTAACGTTAAAAATGCTGCTATAATTAAGTTTTAACGCGATGGAAATATTATATTGGGCTGCGGAAAATCCCGATTTCATATCGCGAAGAATGGAACAGAAACTTTTTTCGCTTAAAATACTCCTATTATTATTAGTCTCCGAACGATGGAAATGTTATTGGTCCAAGGAGGTTTCGTTAACTCGGCTGTTTCCGTCTGGAAAATTTCGACAGTGGCGTGAAATTCGAGTGGGGAAAGTGGAGAAAATCGGTGAGTGTCGCAAATATCGCGAAACCGCTAACTGCAAATCCCATTCCATGACCTACCCCGTGTCTCTTTTTCGTTTCTGATTTGCTATTACCCCGGCTGTATCATCATTGTGTAATGTAGACTGTATGTAAGTAACGGGCGGTGGTGGCGGGGGTGGGGGCGATTCGGGTTTCCGTACGGTTTACGCCGCTTGAGTCAGCTGTGTTGTACAGAGCGCTTAGTGACGTAACTAGTGGCCCCGGCACTTGTTCGGCCTCAGCCGCGGTACTCTCAACACTCGTACTCTCTCTCTCGGTTCGCTATTCAACACAATATCAGAGAGCGCATCGAATTTACGTCGAAAAGGAAAAAGTTTTTCCATTACAGTGTCGAATTTTGTATTTTGAACAAAGCCGGCAAGCTGGCGTCGCACATGTGTCAGATCGTCCGCAACATTATCAAAGGTACATATTCTACGTACTATTTACTCCTTAATTATCATCCTTCGGTTGTCACGCTTCTCCCGATAGAACCAAGCATTGACTTTTGACGCGTATCCGGGCTACAGGAGATCTCCAGCGCGTTGAGGGGAGGGGTGGGGGACGACAGACGGAATGAAACTTTAGGAACCGGCAGTTTATAAGCCACTTTGAAACCGTTAAAGATGGTTCGAAGGACTTTTCGATTGGAATCTCCGGATGTGGGCGACTACCCCAGTAGTCCTAAATTACTGTCCTCTAATTTGTTATAATACAAGTCTCGGCATACAGTATATAATATTACACTTTTACCGTAGATTTCGTGTGTCTCTGTCTCCTCTCGCCGGTTCGGTCTTTCGCTAGACCGGTCTCGGCCGCTCGCCATCTTCAGTAGCGGTGTCGGTCACTTTTGGCATCCTCACTACAGTACAAGTGACAGTGGCAGTGTAGTTGGGGATACCCCCAAAAAGGGACACAAAGTGACTAACACAGCTACTGAAGACGGCGAACGGTCGAAACCGGTCTAGCAAAAGACCGGGAGGAGATAGTTATCTACGGTATTCCAACCCTCGCAGACCACAAAACAGGTATGTTAAACTAATTACACTTTTAATTGTTAAATGCAATACTCCGCGGCTTAAACCGTACTTGTTGCGCTTAGAGTAGTCCCTGAATAATCGCTGTAACCTCGGAAATGGTTGGAAGTCGTTGGGCTCTCCCGAATCTTCGTTCTGGGCATAGTTTTCCACCTATCCACGCGAAGCCACCCAAATATCTAATGTACGTAATGTTTCGTGGCCGTAAACAAATATCCAGTGTCCGTACAATTCGTGTAATTAATATAGACTTTAATACGAAGATGAATGTACTCAACTTTGCCCGGTGAAGCACCCTAGTGTCCCTGTCTCCACCAGATGCAGGTGATGGGGGAAAGCCGATATAGCGGACGGCCGTATTGTCCCAGTGGTTGTGATATGGCGGAACGCGAGAGAGATTATTATATTACTAACCCAAAGCCTCCCCTCCCCGTGTGTATCCGCAGGGGGACTTAATCGATACTTCGTCATGCCACTGACAGTTGGGGGCTCATGACGAGGGGGGAGACCCCTATCTGCTTAAGGGGGTTGTATCACTCTTCTAACCATAAACTAGAAAATACTAAGGAAAATAATTAACTATTTCTTCTCTACTACTCTCGGCATTAATTGCTGAACAATAATATCCCTATCGAAGATCAACGCGTTGACGTTAGAGAAATATATTTAAGAAACATTCAAACCGGGCAGTTCCGGGGGTAAAACTTCCGAACACGCTTCGCTCAAATGAGATGTAGATAATTCGGACCAAATACGTACTGTAACTTTCACTGAAGTGAACTTTATTTTTCTTTTATGTTCAGTTAATGGTCGAAATTCATCCGCCTTATAGCTCTTCTGCAGCTCTTAGACCCCCTCGTATTATAAACAGTTGTTTCAGTCGCAGACCCTTCGCTCTGTAGCCCTTACTACAGGGCTGCCTACTGTTACTGCAACGTTGCATAACACATTTCTGTGCAATCTCAACAATTACTGTTATGAATAGAACATGATAAGACCGGTTTTCTTGTTTTCATCATTTCATTCTTCTCCCCCAGAGTGTCATTTCTGAAAAAGTTTTTCCCGGCGGCCGGTCCTTTAATCATAACTTCGAGGAGACTAATTTCCTCGTCTTCGTCGCCGGCTCATTCTCCCCGCGAACTTTTCCTCGTTTCAGCAGGCAGCCACGTGGGGAGGGGGTGAAAAACCTTATCCGACGGCCGAGAAAATCGGCGCCGTAATAACGTCGTCTCGAGCCCTAAAGAGGGGCCCCGCTGAAACAAGATAGGCCGCATGAAATATGACCGCAGGTTTTCTCAAACGCTTATCTGCGGATTTCCCCAACATCATTTTCTCGTTTGTTGTCCCTATCGGCATTCGGCCTCCCACCCCAGCCCCGATATCCAGATAAATCCTATATTTAGACGGCTTTTACGATATAAAGAAAAAGGTCCCTTTGTCGAAGGGAATTTACTGTGGGGAGACACGCCAAGGGATGCGGCCGTTCGACAGTCGCTATCCGCTTCTTATTGTTTACTCGTTCAATTTTCCGAAATTAAACCGGTGGAAAATACGAAAAATATATCTCAGGAGGAAAATTTCATTAGCAGTTAGCTGATTAAACAAGACATATCTAAGAATATACTAATTATTGGGTGTTTGTCAAAATAATGCAGGATTTTGAGCTATCGGTTTGAAGATGTCATGCCTGTATTAATCGAAATAAGAACCAGCAGAACGATAAAGAAAAGGTATATTTTTATCCCCTGAAGCATAAAAATCTGGGTTTCTGGATAAAATTCGTAATTTGTAAGTGAAGGTGAATTCAGAAACAATGATCAATTTCCTTACATTTTGTTATTATTTAATTTATTACATTAAATAATAACGCACAGTGAGTGCTGCCCTATACAGTCCTCCCGAATATATGAGCGATAATAAAATCCTGAATATTTTTTGAAAAATACAATAACGAAATACACAGATGATTGAAGTACATGTAATAAAAAAAGTGTCTCACGTTTTGGATAGGTATAGTCTTGATGGATTAATCATCAATTCGAGTCATCAGTTAATGGGAAAATTAAAAGAGGATGAACTAAAAAGATTTAAAAAATATCCAATAATATAATGTTGAACAAATATTTTTATCCGTCGACTTGTTTCATTCGAAGTAAATGAATCGTTATTGTCCGTTGTCGAGGGGGAACTTTGAATGATAACTTTGAATTATTCAGGCTGTGGCAGTAAAAGCTCTCTCTCTTCTCCCTCCATCCCTCCCTCCCTCCCTCCATCTCTGTACCGGCGTCGCCAGCCACATCAAATAATTTAGGGCAGAGCTTTATTCCGCACTAAGTAGGCCAACTTTATGTTCGTCGTTGGCGCCATTGTGCGCTTACAACCAGTCGTAAGTGTTACAGTCGGTTGGGAATTCTTAATCGAAATTGCGATTACTTCATCCCCCCCGTGAATGAGTATAGAATATAGTGGACAGTGAAATCGACGGATTGGTCTTATGCCGGACCGGTTTCGGCCGCTCGCCGTCTTCAGTAGCGGTGTCAGTCACTTAGTTAGCAATTGAAACCGGTCTAGCAAAGGACAAAGGTCGGCGACCACAAGCAGACCACAAAACAGTTTATTCCAAACTAACAAAATGTTTATTAATACATTAATTCCGTCCCGCGCGCGCGCCTCTCTATATTTGTCTATACGAGTATTACCTCTAAATATACGTCTAATGTTCACAAAGTTGTTATGGTAATCAGGAAAGTTACACTTAATAAAAGCTGAATCGGCGTCTTCGGATTCCCACTTAAATTCAAATAATACTTACATTTTTATATTGTATTTACATTGATTAAATTAAGGTTTTATTTTTTTGGGAAAGTGTTTGACTAAAAAACCCTCTCTTCTCACGCCGTAGGATCACATATATTATATATTGCTGATTTTATTCGTATTTTAATATTCCTTTCGTCATATTCATTGTTTTCCTGTGCTTTAATTGATTGTTGACATTTTTTCAATGTATCAAGGTACTGGAGTCACACGAAGAGATAATAAACTAAAAAAACTACCTGCTGTCATTATATAAGGCTAATTTGTATTTAACAACCGCACTATTTGGTATGAAGCGATTTTGTTAATAAACTACCGAATTCCGCCGAGTTTATGGAGGTCCTCTCATTTTAACCACGTTGAAAGTTTCGAATTGACGTTAAGTCAATGCCATTATCGATTGTGCAGGTTTAACGTTTTTAAGCCGCCCTGGTAGGGCGAGCCAGCCTAACCTTTTCTCTTATTCATGCAAAGACCGAGCCCCAGAGAGTTCGGTAAGGGGACAATCAAAAATTCAAATCGCCTTTGACCGAAACCGAACTTTCGCTTCCCAATTATTAAAGCCAACGCGCGTTACTTTGAGAGTTATTGGAAAGAGGACTTAATTACGCTAAATGGTGGGTTCAATTCCGGCTTTCCGCCACTGTCAATACTCGACGAGAGTCAATACTAGCTTATTCAGTTTACCACTAACCAATGTGGCCAAAGTTAGTTTGAGGAAGGATTTTTTTCTCACCTCTAACAACCAAGATATCTTTAGTATATTTTTATTTTCGTAAAATATACATATCGTTTACAGTCTCTGCAAGGTCTCTACCACCGTCTGTAGACACAGTTACAGTGCTTTGCTCGGAAACAAATAAAACTATCCCAAGATGGAGAAGAGAGAATTAGTTCAGAATTAGGATTTAAAGAAACCAGTCGCCAGGCAGTATTGAGAGCAAAACTTTCACAAATGCCAACCAGAAAAGAAGAAAAAATATCTTCTATATGCGCACTGTTATTCTCAGTAGCCCCTTCCACCACGCTTTGAATATATAGGAATGCTTATTTGGCGGTCTGCGAGTGGTTGGAATACCCCTGGATTCCGCGTTCTTCTCTCTCCTCTCTCCCGGGTCTGGTCTCTCGCCAGACCGGCTTCGGCACGAACATACAGCGAGATGACTACGCGATGTACTGGATACGCGTTCTCGGAATTTCATCGTTCTATGTGCCAATATCGGCGATAAGTCGGCGGGCCGTCAAAGAGGGTATTGGTATTATAACATGACACCTGGGTGTAGGTAGCCCTCTGCCTCTACCCATTTTGGTGTTATAATGTATAGAAGAACGAGGGAATAAAAAAGGAGACAGCATCTGGTTAGTTTAGCAGTAGGAGGAGGTCAACGGTCAACGGTATTCAACGGTTAAACCTTTCTTAACTTATAAATCACTCAAGTATCGAGAAAGTAATTATTAATAATGTACCATAGGTTTGTGGTGTTTCTGTCTGTTCTCGCTGGTTTGGTCTTTTGCCAGACCATAAGCACCATTTGGCCAGACCGAAAAAAATCCAAAGTGCCAAAAGTGACTAACACCGCTACTGAAGATGGGTCGAACGGCCGAAACCGGTCTAGCAAAGACCAAACCGCCGAGAGGAGACAGAAACACACGACAAACCCACGGTATTCCAACCCCTCGCAGACCACAAAACAGGTATGTTAAATTAATAATGTACCATAGGGACGCATGAAAGCGTCCGAATTCGAATGAAATTTTCGACTGACTCAGGTAATTTCGTTTTTTTTTAAATTTTGTTTTCGTAGTAATCGGAATTTTTATCGGTCAGGAGTTCATTATCGGGACGGAGCTATTGGACTGAATTCTAATCACTTTCCCCGAGTTATTCGAGCTCCGCTGGATCCAGATCGGTCCGTTTGGGCGTGGAAGGGGTTCTCGACTATTCCAGAACTTTCAATCGACCGTAAATTTGAATCGGCCACGGAGTCGAAGTCGAGAAAGCCGACCCATTGTCAACGCTATCTACACGAGAGTACACGCACAGAAATGCACAAGCCGACTGAGGCTATTAAAATCCTAATGTTAGAATGTAAATTTACGCCCAGATACATGTAAAAGTGCTCATGTCACGTTCACTCTAAGACGAGCGACATGTCCTCTCCCGTCTTTCTGAACCGGTCCTCAGCTTCTTATTGAAAATCAAGTGCGCGGTACTCGGGACTGCACTTAGACAGAAGACTCAGGTGGAATCCGCATACCACAGACTCAAAGGCACAGAAACAAAACGACGATACAAACTCTGTTACTCGGACTCCTCGACGACAGATCTCAGCTCTCACTAACCAACAAAACTTTTAATTTACCATCCAATACTCAAACCGACCCGGGCGTAAGGAATCGAGCTGTGGGGGTCCACCGAACCGTCTAATTCTTACAGCATAATCCACCCAGATTTAAAAATCCCGTCTGTCCACGAATTTGCAGCTTCCCGATACCAATTCTTCAGTTCAAATTTATATCCCATCGATCCGATCCTTTGATCCGACAGCTTTCTTCAGATCAGCTCCCTCACATTACCTCCTGGGTAAGGCCAGGAGCGGGACTACCATCGTTGGGTGGCTTCTACTTGATATAATTGACAAAAATTGTAGTTGTGACAAGAAAAAAATAAATGAAAAAGGAAAAAGATACATGTGCTCAGGTCCCAGTCGAATTCCCAATCCGGACCTGTACATCGGCGGGAACGGTTCTGCTACCCGAGTGATATTGGAGCCCGGGGTTATGCCCTGGCGGGGGTGATGTAGGGAGCGGGTGGTTTAATAAAAGGGATTCCTAAGGGCGCGACCCCCCAGGCCTTCAACACCCCTGCCCGGCATTAACTAATGCCCCACGGAGGTCGTCGTATACCAAAAAACCGGGCGTGAATATTCGGCTCGTCACTCCGCGTGGGGGCGAGTTGGGGCTTTTCCGATATGAGTTTTCCGAGCCGCAGATATCCTCCCTCCGCATTCGGAAAATGGGGGAGGGGGGGAAGATAACGAAGACATAGAAACCGCAGTGAAAAGCGTTAAGGCCAAGTGCACGACCCGCGAAGTTGCCGGCTTAAGTGACTATCGACGGTTTCATAGTGCCAAGTGTCCTGATTAGTGCGATGAATCCAAGTGCAGTGCAAAGCGTGCGTCTGTGAACGGAGTGAGTGTAAGCCATGTTCTTTTGTAGTCGGGAAAGTTACAATAATACCCGTTCTAATACATAGCTTATTTGTGATGATAGATCTGCATTGTCTACTTGTAACCCCCTATTCCCAATTTAGAAATTAAATACTAGTTTAGTTATTTTAAGAAATAAACCTTTATTATAAGTGAAATATTAAAACAGCGTCAACGGTTCGAATAAGTCCGCTTCATTTATGAATGAAAGCCTTCCCGTTCTAGCGGGAGGAATACAGTGGTATGCTTGTACTGTGTTCAGGTTTGGACCCGAGGACCCTCCTCCAGGAGCGTACCTGCTTCGAGAGCCGCTACCTGGGCAAGGAGCACAGGAGGGCCGGGGCTACCTTCCAGGGGAACGTCTACAATTTCCTCGAGAGGCCGACCGGATGGAAATGCTTCATTTACCACTTCACAGTGTGAGTAGACCCCCCCTCGGCACCCTAACGGAACACGATAAATATTTTTGGGGTGTCACAAAAACAAAATCCTGTTTAGGGAGTAAGGAGCGTTAAAGAAAACGAGGAAAAATACGGGACGCGATGAAAATTGATTTAGTTCGATAATCAGGATTCTTTTTAAGGTAAACTTTCTTCGCTCGTAAAGCAGGAAAAGCGTCCCCGATGAAGATTCTCGGGGAGAAACTAACGGCGAAAATTACCCAAGATGAAGATGAAAGTAATTGGTTCAGAAGTAAATGTTATGGAACAAGTCTTGAGAGCAAAGCTTTCATACATGGAACCAGAAGACAGAATAAACTAAAAAGAAAATATATGTTAATACCTACGAACAATGTGACATGAACCACGTGTCCAATTTTTTAAAAAAAACTTTTATATATTGTACAATCAACCTTACAGTTACAGATACAATGGCGATATGTTTATTTCTGTCTTTGATTGTCGCAATAAAAGAAACCATGTCTTTTCTTGGCACTTGTTTTATCCTGTACTAAATTAAGGGTACTTTATTGTAAATTGGTAAATTGCGAAAGTTATACATATTCGATGAAGACGGAGGAAAACTATGAAAAATTACGAAAGGAATACTAAATTACGAATTCTCTATATAAAAATAGCAGTATATACCCGACCCTACGTTGGCCTAATTACTGAACTAATGTATTCCTCTTCATCGTTCTTAACCTCGGTTTCTCCACGAGATTTCCGCCCGTACCGGATCGCTACTGAAGACGGCGAGATACCGAAATTCTGTAACGACATATCTGGAAACACGTGTTTAATTTTCGCGGGTAAACTGTAACATCGTTTTTTGTGACACCACAATAACACCAGCTTTTAACACAAGGTTTACGGTCGTTTCTTATGCGTCATAGAGAATTTCAAAATTACAAAGCTTTTGAAAAAAATTGGCTTATTACATGGGTAAAGAGAATGCAAACGATTTTATTAATTTCCCTAATTAAATTACGCCGTTAACCTAGTGTTAAACATAGCGTTAAACATAATGTAGGAGCTTTATTGTAGTTGCTTTTTTACACGGCCTTGGTAGTTGTCGGGTGTTTACCCCCGATAATGTAATTCCCGGAAGGCGTACCGAAATCCCTGTGAAGTCGGAAATGGACCGGGGGCGCTTAAGTGCAAAATTCAAGACCCGCACCCCCTCGGCGGGTGGATTTCGGACGCTCGAAGTCCATTTCGCAGTTACACCCCGGTGTAATTCGCCCGGGTGTTTCACTGTAAAGTGAATTACAGTTACAGCTGTTCGTCCAAATTGATCTTTTGTCGTCGACCCAGCTTGAAAGACCTTAAAGCTTGGACTTAAATACTTCGTATTCCCGTATTTCTGTATTATATTTCCGAACTTTCTTCCGGGAAAGAATTTCCCAGAAAATCTTATATATATATATATATATATATATATATATATATATATATATATATATATACTGTGAAAGATATCTGGCAAATATCGACATTTTTCTGTGAATTTCAGCACTCGCATAGTCGCTCGGTGTATGTACGAAATATTTGCTAAAATATCGTTATTTCTCACTTACATTGAATGTAATATTAAAAATATTTTTAGCATCGGTCTTTTCAGTAACATACATTGACGGTACAGGTAATACTCGATATAAGTGCGGTTTCAATCGGATATCGTAAATTGAAATTGCCGGAATTCCAGCAAACTTATTCAAAACTATATCCATTTATTAGGGTTTCTGCTTCCTGGACGATTTATTGGTCTTTTAAAATGGATTTGTACGGCCCCATTTATGTCGGCAATTGGAAAAACTGAAATCTAAAAAAAGAAATTGTCCGGCTCTCTGAATTGAAAAAGAAATGATATTATTTTGCGATAATAACGTGGCGACAAGGGGCTCGAATAGCCGGTGCTATATATATAAGTGACCGGTAGCGAACACTATAGTGCAAGTGTGCTATCGGTGCGCTAATGGCGGTCGTACATTGTGTCCCGCCGCAACAGCTGAAACGGCTAAAACGAGTGTCGCGTCTGCACTGGTCTCAAATTACCCGCTTACTTCGGTGTTCCCAGTCTGCTACTTTTTTACAATCTCTATTATAAGAACACGGATCATTTTGGAGTATAATATTATCGGGGTAAATTCGCTAGAATTGGGCCCAGTCCTTTGAAAATAAAAATGTGCGTTGAATTTCGAAATAGGAATTTCGGAAAAGCTGCCTCGGAAACGGTCGTGTTTTCCATCCTTGGAATATAAAACCAGGGAAAATAACTGCCTCATTGCATTGTTTCTGTCCAAATTTACAATATTTTTTCGTGCTGTCCGTGTTTAGCCATCTGATCAAAATTTCAACCGATCAATCCACTGAATTATGCTCAAATTGAATTCAGTTCCATCAGTGTTGTTCACCGAAACAAACAACTGTTGTTCTCAGTTTGCAGCTAAGTTGGCGGAGGAAAGAGGAGGAATTCAATCGAAACGCCACAAATGTCGGTACCGAGCTATAACTGATCGAGAACAATCCAGAATTCCTTATACCCCGGAAATTCCGGCGGTATTCGAATTGAATACGGTACGCACGCCCCGGATCGTGCGTATTCCCGATCCGGGACAGAATTTGGCCGAATGCCAATAAGGGACGAGTGCAAGGATTGGGGGAGGGGATGACCAATCGAAGGGAAATTGCCCTACTAAAGGGCTTAGTGTAAAGCGAGTTTTTAATATTGTGAAACTTAATCCAATTATGTCAAGATAATTTTTCATATCACAAGTATAAAAATGTTGGCGATAGTACCGAAAAAGGACAAAAGGTACACTTTTTAGGAAGATTATAGAATCCTTTCTTGCAAAATTTCACTTTTATGTCAATACTGCATGTTAATGAATATGCAGGGAACACGTGCATTTAGCTATCTCCCTCTCACCCCTCTATATATATTATATTGTATTATATCATGTATAGATAATAAAGGAGCAGAAAGTTTCGGACGTTACTCCGGTTGGTTTACTCGACGGTCGTGCTGCGAAGCATGTGTTGTTAATCGGTGTTTAAACCCTCATTCGAGACCTCTATTAGCTTATACATGGCTGTAGACATGTGTTTAAGCACATTTGTATATTTTAAACGATTGAGTCCATTCTCTGTTCTCGACGGCATTTGTGAAAGTTATGCTGTCTCAATACTGTCTGGGGACTGGTTATTCAGTCTTGAATTCTGAACAAATTTGTTCCTCTTTCGACCAAACCGTCCTATGACTGTCTACTGACGGTCGGAGAAACCTGGCAGATTGTGAACGATACGTACATTTTACGAATATAAAGTCTTTTAAAATCGTATTTTAAATCGTAAGTGGTGTGAGCACCCGTTGTTAAAAGCAGTTGTTAAATTTTACTTGAATTTTACATGGGGCCCACTTTCAAAAATTATAGTTCACATCGTGTAGCCTGTATGTGTAGACTGAACTATCCGTAGATTTGTTGTGTTTCTGTCTCCTTTCGCCGGTTTGGTCTTTTGCTAGACCGGTTTCGGCCGCTCGCCACCTTCAATAGCGGTCTTAATCACTTTCAGCACGTTGGATGTTAGTTAGGCATATTTACGTGTTATTATTTCAGCGATTAAAATCCTTCTTCGAGACCGTAAATTTCGTGTCCAAAGTGTGCCAAAAAAAACATCCAAAGTGACTAACACCGATGGCGGGCGGCCGAAACCGGTCTATCAAACGACCAAACCGGCGAGAGGAGACACAAGAAACACAACAAATTTTACGTTATTCCAACCCCTCGCAGACCACAAAACAGGTATGTTTAGACTGAAATATCCGTACGTAGCAGTCGGGGAATTGCCGGGTTCGACTCCCGGTAATGAATTATCTTTCCGATATGTACAGTAAGCGTGCCAACTTCAGGCAGCGAGTCCAGAAATAATACTGACGGCGGTATTCGCGCCACTGTCTCCGAAAAAAACTGTGTTCTTTTTCTGTATCGGCGTTTGAAAACAGAGAACTATAATTAGAGCGGGGCCGGGACAGGTCTGTTGGATGGCAGCGGGGCCGGTCTAGGAAATGTCCGACTTTCCCTGCTCTAGGGCTCCAGGGCCGAACAATCCCCAATCGAGAGATACGACTTAGAACTTAAATTAGGACTACTGGCCCGTAATAAACGGCGGCGTAGAATTATGGTATCCCACAAATCATCCATCCTTAATGCTTCATCCAAATGTTCATCATTCCCCTCCAACTCCTCGTCCTAATTCACTCGTCGAATCCCTCTACTCTGTTATAAGAAGACGGCTTAAACTCTACTTTCCTAGAGATCTTATAACCCTCATAGACGTCAAAAGTGTTGTACGGCCTCTTAATCGAGAGAAATATGAACGGTATGGACAAGAACTTTCCGCGATCGATCTTATAGCTAGTGAATTTTGATTGTACAATAAATAAAACATAAAAACTTTAAATGGAACTTTGACACAGGTGCCGACCAGAAGGGAGAATGATAAAAAGAAACAAAAAAACCTGTACGACTGGTGGACGTTTCTGCACCGGCTTTGCAAAACTTTTCTCCGGATTTTTCCCCAACAATTTCTTTTTCCCAACGCCGACTTTTCGCCCATCCCTTTTGCGGGCCTCTTAATTTTCACTTCTGCGTCGTCTTTACCGCCCGGGAGTTTTCTCTCGTCCGCGAGTTTTCCAAATCGTGAAGCCCCCCCCCCACCCCCGTGTTTGGAATTGACTCTTTGATGTTTTCCGTTCGATAGCGCCATTTTCTGCGGTCAGCGGTCCGCGATCCCAGTCACCGAAAACAGGCGATTTTGGGACAGTTTTCCTCACCTTTATACAGTTAATGAAAAGTTTTATAACTGCAAATGTTTTTGCTGCAAAGCACGTTTAAGCGGTTGCGGTTTTAACCTCGCTAATCGAGTGTTACTTGTACCAAGAATATCTGACAACATGTTTTCAAATTGTAAATTGTAAATTTCTGGAGCACGAAAAGCCAATTTTTGTCGTAATCTCGCTGTCCAATCCCGCTTTCTCCGATATTTTTTCAATTAACAGGACAATATAGAAGAACGGCACAGTGAAATGTAAATACAATAGAATATGTACGTCTTCATCTTCTTTTTATATTTTCCTACAGCGATTAAGGTTTGTACAAATGATCGGAAAGCTATAGACGACAACAGCGGGAGCCGGCGGAGCGTCTCTGAGGTTAAGGAGATAATGGAGAAAAGGTAAGTGCAATTGATTTTTCATAATTCCGCTAATCCTCCATTCTGTAATTTTTTTATTTTGCTAAAGTTTATTTCCACGTGAAAAACTTAAAAGTTTGCCCGGCGGAGATGAGCCCGGAATCAACTTGCATTGTTACAGCCAAGTTTCAGTAGCAGAAGCTATGATTTAAGACAACGCATAATTGCACCATCCTAATTTCATGACGTTCACTGTCTTAAAACCGATTGGTGTTGTTGTTCTTTAATTAACAACGAACAACGAGATATAAAATTGCTTTCATTTCAGCAAACACTCAATCTAAACATTTATACAATGAATGTGTTTTATACCGTTGAATCGCGCCTTTGTCGACTTCACTGAACGCTTTAAAAAGTTTTTCCCCAACGCGCTCTGCCCTTAAAACTGTTTTAAGGGCGACAATTCAATTCCCGGAATCCCGCTCTTCACAATTCTCTTCTACTTTGCTTTGCACAGAATCCAAATTGTACTATTGATTAAGAAATCGGAAACACTTTTGAATTCAACTGCCCCCCTCTTGAACTCTTATCACACGAGAAAATGCTTCGGGTCTGTGAAGCAATTTAATTATCACTGTTTAGCACAATTTTGTTATTCTTCGAACGTTTGTGTTCATCGTGATTGTTATGTTGTAGAACTTGTAGACTTGTCGTAGAATTCATTCGCCTCATTGTAGTCTCATGTGCGTGTTTTCTTTTTATGTGAAACGTACTGCTAATTTAAACCGATTAGCTTCTTTGAAAACTCTCTACTGTCTTAATAATAACCCTGGATTTTGCTAATGAACACAGTGGTTGTTTCATATTGAGTAGGCTCAGGAATTGACGCCTTCTATTCTGAGTACAAGAACAAACAACCGCTTTTATTTGAAAATAAACTTTGTTGGAAAATAGGCTTTGTAGCACAAGGCCGAACAGTGATGGAATACGTTGTACTTAATTCGTTTTAAAATCAGTTACGAACTTTCGCCATCGTAAAATAGTAATTTTACAGATTTTTCAATAATCTTTTCATTACAAAATTATAATAAATTTTGTTTTTGTTTTTGGCGCTAATAAATAAATTATAGAAAAGTTTATTTGGTTTCGAATTCGGGTACGAAATTTTGCAATCGCCTGCAGTTAAATTACTTTGCGCTTAAGTTTGGGGACCCTCGAGGTTTACTGTCAGCGTTACTCTGCAACAATGTCCGAACAGGAGTTGCACTCTCATGTAAGCTTTATACGACTTTATATCTTTAATATTATATATCGGTGGCCTAGTGTCGTGAAATTGTCATGGCCTCCAGGGGGTTAAGGCAACAAAAGTGAAATACGACCCCATTCCTTATACGATCTACCGGTTATTATTGCCGGTCCCGTGCGTGTCCTTTACGTCCTTTTTTTATTGCTTCTTGGGCGGTTTAAAGGAGGGGATTAAGATCTTAAAAGTTCTGCAGGAGGACATTGCCTTGTAGACGAAGATAGTCGGAAGGTTCGGACCAGTTCGGAAATCACTCCGGTACAAAGACCGTTAGCTAAAAGGAACCTTTACAGGAAAATTTCGCACCTTTTATGCCAATTAGGCGTGCCATCAAAGACCCGAGGAATTTGGCGCCACGTACACTTTCTCCCCTATATATCATTTAAATGGTTCAGTGAACAAATCAACGGACCCTGGTCAGTTTAGTCGATTGTGCTCCGAAGCATATTTCTCTGTCATTATATATTGTATATATCGCTAATTGGGGATCTAAAAGTTGTCAGCGTTAGTTCATTTTAAGATTTGCAGCAGGCCAACTGCCGGTTAAAATTGCCAAACGTTCCATTATCCAATGCCGTTGTATTAAAGGGGCCGACGATGAATGGACCGAGCAAAATGCGCTGGAGATTAAATTTTCTTGAGCGAGCTGAGAACAAGGGGAAAAATGGAGCGATGGAGAGAGGGAGGGAAACGGCAATTCGACTAACGGTCGAAGTCGTCAACCCTTTATGTAAAGGGGACGCGATCTGAATTCTGAAAAGCTTCGAGGCCCTTCGACAACTCTGAGACCGGAGAATTTCAAATTTCGGGCCGAACAAAGAAACACAACAGAAAAGTACTGCAACAAATCGTCGACGAGTGCACAGCGGTCATATTTATATTTTCTATAGAAAAAAAAACCCACCCTTGAAATGCTGAAATTGAACTGTCGGTTTCGAGCGAGACGTCAAACTCAAATTCAAACAGTGTAGACGAAAATATGGAGGAAAATAACTGAATGCGTGGCCCCTCCCCCTACACAAGTTCGATAAAATAAAATACCTCTATATAGATATAATAGACTGGCGCAGGAGGTCTACAGAAGCTATAAATTGCTACTTAGATTACTGGACAATAGACCGAAATTGGGTTTAAACAATAGACTATTGCTGTACTGAACTTACCGATCTTGTTGTGGCGATCGGCCAAACCGTAGAACGTCGATAAAAACGTTCTCGACCGTCGGAAATATTAATAAGGAAACTAACTATATTTATGCAAGTTTAGAATACATGTTTTGTGGTCTGTCAAGGGTCGGAATACCGTAGATTTCGCCTCGAGACCGAACCAGCGAGAGGAGACAGAATCTACGATATATTCATGCATATTAACATCTATTCAGATCCAATGATTTGAAGATAACGGGACAATAAATAAAATTTCAAAAAAATGGGGAAATTAGTGGGGGTATCCTCAATTTTCTACTTTGTCATCAGTCTCATTGATTGTATTTTACAGTTGCGGTAATAAAACAGTTAAAAAATATATATTGCGCAATAGATCGAATCCTGTTACAGTCCAGAGCGTCGAGCAGAGATACAATCGTCGACATATTTTTATGAAATATCTTCTCGGAGTAAAGTGGCGTCCTAGATTGTAGCGCCAGGATATAGCTAAGCCTCTTTGAGGCCATTTCGTCGCCCTTAATACTGATTTACGCGAGGTATTTTTTCCCCTGCAATGAAATGTGTCTACAGAATTGGGTGTCACTTAGTGTTATAAGTAAGACCCTTTCTCCGCGGAGAAAAGTGTCGATCTAGCAGAACTCCCCGAATGAACTGTACCATCACTTCGTTATAGTTCATCGTAGGCAATTTTAGTTCATATCTCAGTTTATATTCAGTTTTCCATTCACCGTCGGTTCCTACCCGAAAATCATCCTCAGCGATATTACAACCGTCACGAACCTTGCAAACGTTACAAATTAAATCTACCGCTTATGTTAGTTTGATATTTTATGCAACACTTCAGCTTATTATTTCGCACATATATCACTTGGAATGAATCATGGAAAAACAATCATTTGTTGGAATGTTAGGAACCGAAACCAAACATTTTATTTCCATACGATTTTATAAACAGTTTATTTTTTATCCTTACGTGGTGGGTTTTCTAAAGCGGTGATACACCTCGGTATTAGGGACTTAGGGAACTGTTGCCGAATCCCCCCCCCCCCCAAGGGGGGTCCCTTAGCTGTGCCTGCACTTTAAATGTCAATGATGTCGGTTCACTAGGGCTTATTTAGGGCCCAATCGGCCACTCGTGTAGGTCTACTCTAACCTTTTACTTTTCAGAGGGCCGTTTGTAAATTTCAATCTAAAAAAATTCTATAAAGGAATACATTGATATAAACTAGATCGGATACATTACAACTATGTTATAAATGATTTTTTTTGTATTATAACTTAATAACCGACAGGTTATAGCATTAAAACTATCCCTTGCGCGGTAGTCGTTTTATGTATATTCTGTAGAATCTATTCTCCAGACAGGCATGAACTACCAACCTGGACTTTGCCTCCTGCATATTTGCTCTCTATTTATTATATTCAGGATTATATTATATTATTAAAATATAAGTGACCGAGAAAGAAGGACCCTCTTCCTGCGAATTATCCGGGCGCTACAGAGTATTTCCTCAATGGCGTTGCTTTTAACGAAAACATTTGTTAATCAATTTTTGTTTTAATTAGTAAAGGTGTGAATATAACCCGGTTGCTCTAAGTTAGCGCATGGTGTGAAAACTTACAGGTAATTCGTGAAACCTCCCAAAAGGGGCTTCAGGAGTTCCGTCACTTCGCCTCACCTCCTTCCTTCTTCAGCTTCTTCGCCTTTCTCCCCCCACCTTCCATTCAATCTTCAGACCCCCAGGCCCGTTGCCAAATAATAGATTTGGTTTTATCTCAGTTTCATTCCGCCCTTTGGGCTAGCTGCTGTGGGTGGGGGCAAGGTGTGAGCGCGGAAGGGCGGTTTGGGGATAGATTGAAAATCGACCGGGTCGGGGTGTTGGTGCAAAACCCTTTTGGGGGCACACACACGCACACACACTGCTGAGGGGTGCATATCCCTTTGGGGGTCCTCACGCACACACGCACAGTGCAACACCCCCAGGCTGCCCACACCTTACCCCGTAATGATCGCAAATTGGTCCACGGTTGTAAATGATTCAGCGAATTTTCCCCATCGTCGGAAAACCGGCGCCTGTGTTTTCCCCGCCCAGATAGACCTTGTGCGGTACATCAGTTCGTGCTCTCGCCCGACTGGCAAGGTCTCTTAATAGTAAAAATTTTTTGTTGTGAATGTTTCCATCTCATATCGCCCGACTTTATTATCATTTCATCACCATTCGTGGGTAGAATGAGCCGACGACAAGAAGGAATAAGTTCATACAGATGTACGAGTGAATACAGAAGTGAGGGATGAATTTACAAGAATTGCACAACTCGGTTCTAAGGTTACAAGTCGTTCTAGAGAAGAAGAGACGAAACCTGAACTGATTCGCTCAGTATTTAGGAATTATCGGACCTGAAAATCTATCCCAGTTTTGATACATCATCGTGAAAAAATCCTAACGTTACCAGGTAACCAAGAGACCACCGGATGGAACACCAAACCTCAGTAAAATATCGTTAATTAGATTGGTCAGGCAGTATTCATGTGAGAGCGAAATATTCACACGTGCCAACCAGACGAGAGAATGGACTAAAACAACTAGGCCGTGTTGTTTTTCGGCCTCTCGCCATCTTCAGTACCCTTCTGTCATCGGGCTCTCGAGTTACTTAGGCCCC
Source organism: Lethocerus indicus (assembly GCA_019843655.1). NCBI lineage: Eukaryota > Metazoa > Arthropoda > Insecta > Hemiptera > Belostomatidae > Lethocerus > Lethocerus indicus. The sequence continues at coordinate 309,898 of JACDQD010000008.1, read as the reverse complement.
CCTCATCCCGTCAGCACTGTAAAATAAGCAAGACGAGCTTATCGTCATAAGCCGATTATGGTTATTTTTTTTATCTCCGCCGAGATTCTCCCTCCGTCGGCCATAAGTCTTCGGGATTGATGCCGAAATTTTATTAATTTCATCGCGTATTTTCCCGTTTTACAACCCGGTAACAGACTTTACAATTTCGTGCGGCAATCGTCGTTTTTTTCGGCCCGATTCGAGGCACGTCGGTTTGCCGAGAACGGCTCTGGAAATCGAAAAACTTTTCGAAACAAGATTGAAACTCGACCAATCCCCAATAAGCTGAAGGTTGATTGCGACCGTAGTTTTCGGATCCGGGATATACAGTCAGTGTATTTTGTTTGTCTGACCCTTTATAAATTTATTTTTTAATCGAATTTTAATTTTTAAAAAAAACTATTTTAATATGACATCGGGCTTGTGAATTAGATCTATTTCGTTGTATAAATTTAGCCTACAACATTTCCCCACGGCGGGTTAACCGGGCATAAATTCGCTCGGTCGATTAAACAGGACGCCGTTTGCGCTAGGAAACTGCAGGGTAACGGCATTTGAATAATTCCTCCAGTCAATATCTAAATATTAACTATTTTTATCGGTTAATATTGATTATATTCCCAAAATATACAGAGAATCCTGGTTGGGGGAAAGGAACATATTTTCCTTTTCATCCCCCGAATTGACGTCAAACAACAGTTTTTCTCTGTCAATATTGATGAAATTTGGGCCAGAAGCGCGTTACGAACTAAAATCGCGATTTTCATGTCCCAAAATGGCGTTAAACTTTATCACGGTTTTTCTCTATCACGGAACGCTTCTGAATATTCAATACTACTGATGAATAGAATAAATAATTTATTATCGGTTTTACTTATTCGCTTTCATTCTCTTACAAACGAATTCCCCCCCCTCCGGCTGGGACTATAGACGGGTCTATAGTCCGTCCTCTCCCAGTAATAATCTGATTGCGATTAACAATGTTTATCGAGGACCGCGCGGGCCGTTATCGACTGCCCCTAAAATAGGGATGACAGTGTCCCTTAACCCCCGGCCCGGGGTCCATTAACCGAGCCCTTTAATCGATACACTCGTTAATTTCTCATTTCATATTATTATTGGACGATTGAGAAAGTTCGTGCCCGATTTTCATATGTACCACTTTTCACTGTTTCTTCTATAGTCGTATTATTACCCAACAGTTGTCTCAAAACCCTTCAGCATAAAGTTTGAAATTACAAATTACATTTTCGTCTTTCTAGAGTGGAATTTATTTGTACGGTGAGGTCGAGGATCGACAAGACGCACAGTGGGGTGCCTCACTTATTGAACTATAGAGACTATATTATTTGAATATCATTAATTGAAACTACTCCAATGATATTCCCAATTTCGGTAATTTAAAGTAATACGTTATTATTATGCCCGGTTTGCATTCTTGTGCAATACAAGATGGAAGCCATTTTATGAGTTTTAAAGACGTCTTAAATGAAGCATCGTTGGCGGAAATATATTTTTACAGTTTATGATGTTCCGTTCGTGTACAACTCATGATGATTCACGTCCAATTAACGTCCGAACGTCAATTGGTATAATGCGAGCGACGTGTTTCGATTCCGGGCGCTAATGGATACTGTGTCGGGCGACCCGCACAACACCTACACGTTGTGCGGGTTTAGTATCGCCCCCACCCCCACAACCATCCAACTCCCCGGTAATTTACCCATCGTTAGGTAGTTAATCCGACAGCGATTAAGTTGTAATTTACGGCGTTTAATATACTGCGCGGGCTTTAAATATTTATGTCCATATCACCCTTTTCGTTTAATTAATTGAAGGGCGGTGTAATAATAAACCCTTTCAGTTTTTCCCGAGGGGGTCGTCTAATCCCGGGTCTGGCACGCCAAACTGACATCAACAGCAGGTGGTGTTGTGTACGCTTTAAAAATATACAGCTTTTGAAATATCTATATCCTTTCGCCAAAGGCCGGCTCGCGAAAGTACAATTCGTCCGAGCCTCGTTTATTTGCGGATCGGAGGCGTATCTCGCAACTGCGTTTCGGAAATTTTTTCACTTTCCGTCATCAGTAGTGTCCGAAGAAAATCCTTTAGATAGGGAAAAATGTTCAATTTACAACGTTGTTTTCACAGCAAAAGGTTCCTCTACAGAGATGATATATAAGGTTAGGTGACGATAATAATATTTCGCGCATGTACGCATTACACATAAGGGTACACAATATTCAATTCACAGATCTATTTGAACCGAATAGACGAGTGAAGAAAATTACGAGACTAGCTGATAACAAAAACTCCACATGCCGTGCAGAGTACGTCAGTAAAAAATGTATTTGCGACTATTTGTTCTAGTTTTTTAAGCTCCAATCATGAAATCAATGGAGGCGTGTTATAATTATTGATTTACCTGTCTATAGACACTAAAAAAAACTTTGTTTTTTTGAGTAAACAAGTTTATAACGATTTTTAAATTTGCCGCCCCCGTCCTGACGCCGCCAGCGCCCACTGGCGGGGCCAATCCTAGTTCCACTGTCCACCGCAAGGTGGCGCTACCATTCACATCTCATTATATTTTTGATTATAGTTGATTTGTTTTAACAATTCTACTTACAACTTCTTACTGTCACATATATCTTTATGTAATTGAAACGTAAAACAAACATTGTACAGTGTAAATACAACCCGAGACTTAAGAATGTTAAGTGCATTTACTTACATCTATGGGTCAGAAAAAAATAGATAAAAAAAAGGAGGAAAAAATATATAACATCTCCAATCAGAACATAATTTTTCATAATGTAATATGATAATGTAAAATCATAAATATAATATGGTATTATTACTGAGACCCTGACTATAAAATATTATGCATGCATTGTTATTGATCACCACTTTTATTTACACAACAAATAAATTTACTGTAAAAACAATTGGTTTAGTTTCTTTATGTATTCTTCTGCTAAATTTGTAGCTATTTATTTTATAATATTTTCTTTAAAGAGACATTCAGAAACATATAAATAGAACAGAGAAAAAATTGGTCCCAGAACCATTTAAATTTAAAAAACCATGTATGTTGAATTGCATCTGTAACTGTATAACATACCCATATTAATATTATTCATGTATTGCGTGTTATGAATAAAATAGTATTTTATATTATTTTACTAGCTTTGAGTAGAAGAATAGGGTTTTGGAGGTGAAGCAACAATGCTGAGAAATTAGTGTTCGTTCTGCCCTTTAATATCGAAATAATGTCTTGTTCGGTCACTTTGATAAAAAGAAAGGGCTATAACTGAAATGTAGGTGTGTTTTAATTGCAGGAAACCACGCTATGTATTAATAAATTTTGAGGTCAAACCAACCCTTTTACAGTGACTAATTACAGGGGCTAGTTAAAATATAGACTCGCTATTTACTAGACTCGCTTAGTTCTTATCAAATGTTGCTGTTTTATCCCTGGAAAAACAATTTTTACTATATATATATATATATATATATATATATATATATATATATATATAAATTATAAAAATGAAATGCAAATTAATGATGGTAAGATTTCATTTTACCCATTATAGTGACACTCATAACATTTAATGTTGATTTAAAGCATTGATTATAGGACATATTGTGCACCCAGTTTTTGTCTAAGAAATTGATACGCACTATTTTCATATTGGATTTAGGTCATTTTTATGCTTAGTGTTCTTGACAAATAAGAATGTTTGCTGTTCATTCCACTGATATTTTGTACACAAACTTTTTCATGTGTTTTATTTTTCCAAAATTTTGTTTCGATGTCCAGCTCCCAGCTTCCCTGGGATATTGGGCGAGTATAAATTACATGGAAAACAATTTGATCCCCGTGCCCTAAGTATAAACAAACGAGCCCTCTTCCTAACATCTGCAGTAGCCGCCAGTGCTACTGAAGATGGCGGGTAGCCGAAACCGGCGAGAGGAAACAGAACGCTACGGTATTCCCAACCCTCGCGGACCGTAAAACTTAACTTTTGTAATTTGGTCACAACACACCTGTTTTGTGGCCTGCGAGGGGTTGGAATACCGTAGTGTTCGTGTGTTTCTGTCTCCACTCGCTGTTTTGGTCTTTTACTAGGGCCGGGGTTTCGGCCGCTCGCCATCTTCAGTAGCGGTGTTCAGTAACTTTTGGCACTTTTTTGGGCTTGTTATTGTGACAGCGCAGTGAGGATGCCCGAAAAACATCCAAAGTGCCAATAGTGACTAACACCGCTACTGAAGATGGCGAGCGGCCGAAACCGGTCTAGCGAAAGACCAAACTAGTGAGAGGAGACAGAAACACGAAATCTATTACTATTACAACTTGAGTTTATGAGTTCGTTTAATTTAAGGTCGTAATTTGTTCTGGGGTCGAATTCCGGTGGCTAATTTTTCTTCATTTAATATTCGGGTCTGTTAAATTAGCCGTGTAATTCACATTCTACACTTTTAAGATTCAGCACGATCTTCATAACTGTAAAAAATTGTTCACATTTTCACAGTTATAAGCTGTTGAACTGAAATTGGATTTAAGCCCTCACTACATTAAATAGTCCCTATTCAAGAATATATCCGGTTATTTATGGTTGATAGAAAGGTAATAAATTACTTAACTTTTGTATTTGTAATTTGTAACTCCCAACCAGGGCGTAGGTTCGAATCCCGGTGGCGCATCGTTGTTTCAATCTATCCGTTATTTTCCTTGAAAAATGGTCGGAACGCGATCTATGTTGGGGCTCGATGCCGCATTTCCGCCCCCCGAGACACGTTATGCACTTCGAACCCCCTATATGCAGACATACATCCGCATGTCGGGGAATATATCTGGACGTCAATTGTTGTGAAGTATAAGGGTTGAGTGGCCCATTATTAGGCCCTATAGTGGGGCCGGGGACCCCTGATGTGGGGCCAATGGGCCGCGAAATATTTCCCAGAATTTCCCAAGAGGCTGGGGAGGGCTAAGGCGACGGAAAACTGATTTCCCAGAAGATTTTTTCCACCCTCCCCAACAAACAGCGATACAGCTCCCACGGAATGTAATCGAGCGAACTAAATTTCCCATTATGCGGCGTTTAGTCGGAATGGTCGGATAAATTTGAGACAAATCGGGCTCGTTGGTTTATTCGAAGAATTTCCGAAGGACATTTTTCCGGGAAGCTAGCGGATTTTCCAGAACTGGAGACCTCAGAAGGGTAGGAATGGTGTCTTCAATGACATGAATATCTATATCTATATATATATATATATATATATATATATATATATATATATATATATATATATATCTATACCTCGATTCAGCAATGTATTAGGGTGTCCCATAAGTTTTTCCCTTTTCTGGAGCGAAATGAATACACAATATTATCGATTCACATATCCCATCTTGATTAAATGCTTATGTACCGTTGTTGTCCTGGGACTGTTAGTGGCATCCACTATCACGTGCAGACTATATCGCGGATTTTCAGCTGGTATAGTCTCGATTAGGCCTACTGCTGACGGTCCTAATAGTCGTAGTAACACTCCTTACCGTAAACGGTGTGAATCTCGTCTATGCAGTGTCCTTTGCACTATCGCCTTTTTCTGAAACAATAAAGCGTAACACGCCGCTTCTTTCGGCTCTCCGTATTGAACGGTGGAGGAAAACTTTTAAAAGACACTTTGTCACAGACGAAGGGCGCACTTTGAAAGAGCTCTCCGGGACAACTGAAACCTGTGTATCATAAACGGATAAGAGTTCAGACTGAATGTAAATATAAACGAAGCCGGTTAGAGTCATGTCAAGCGACGGGGGAGAAGAAACTTATGGGACACCCTAATATCATTCGATAAAACTCGCACCAACAATCCAAAACGTTATTTTTCCCCCAGTCCGATAATTGAGAGGAAAAAATTTCCGCTACCAAAACTACCCCATTGATGAAGGCGAATTGGGGCGAACGGATTAAATCCGTGAGACAATTATCGGGAAAAAAAATACCCGGATGGGAAATAGGCGGACGAAAATACGGTGGGAGAAGCTGCGCGGAAAAGCCAAGTAACAAAGAGGGACAATGGAAGGGAGGAAAGAAAGGTGAAGATTAAATATTAATTGTTGCTCCGCTCCTTCTATTCATTCGTATATTGTTCCAATTCTGTTTGTTGTTGCCCGAACAGTACCGTTTTAGTTTCTCTTTCATTTCTAAAGAAACTTTTATTAACAGTGTAAACGATTCCGGCAGACGGAATGTACCGCAGAGATCACTACCTGCCAGCGACGACCAAGAAGTTGCTCCACCTCTGGCTTCTGGGATATTCCTGGGGGTTCCAGGTTTCCTTTTTTTCACTCGAATGAAACACAAAAAATGTTATTCGCATCGTGCACTCGCCCGTGCTATTCATTTCAACAAAATTCTCGTGAAAAATCACTATACAAAACTGGAGGACATTAAGTTCGATTGATTGTACACATCAAGTAGGTTCGTCCCACTAAAAGAATCGATTTGGACCGAAAAAATTTCAATTAATGACACGTCAAAATTTACCTTAGTCAACTTCACCCGTGGACCTATTGAGACTATTTTTTACACACTGTAAGCTGCTCAAAATTTAAACGCGTGTCTACATAAATAAATGAATACAGTCTTTAACGTTCCAATAAATTATTCATTCATTTATGACGGAATGATAATTAGGCCTTCTTTAGAGAGGCTCAATCGGTAGTATCGACTTGTACCGTAAAACTGAAGATTTACTTACAGAAATTCCTACGGATTGCTATTTCCCATACGTCGTCACGTGATACAACCCTCACTGACACTGTCACTACAAAACATTTGCCGTCTACAGGATATAATTTGTTTAACGTTTCACAAGTTCGAGACGGTTTCGTATACCGCAGTTTTTTCGATCTACTGTCTACAATCCACTTGTTTGATCTTTTGCCTCGACAGCGGTTTCGGCCGCTCGCCATCTTCAGTATCCTCGTCCTACAGGCGGGCTCCTGGGGCGTCCTGTAACCACCGTACATATATCCTGGATGTATCCTGTATATATATATATATATATATATATATATATATATATATATCAGCGAGAGGACAGCGCAGATGGAGAAAACTGCGGTATCGAGTGGTACGGTATTTACTGAATAATCTGACGGATAGTAGGCGCGGACACACTGATGTATGGGTCGTTTAATACACTGTATGACTTTGGGACAGGGTTGACTGCAGGTTTTTATCCAGTGGCCATAATTCATCGGATTGTTTTATCCGCGTGTGCCAACCGCCCAGTGAGGAAACGTGTCATATTTCACGCCCTCAACGGCCGCCGTTTCCTTCCCCCCTTGTTTCCTTTCACCGACCGAACCAAACGGATGGTAACCAAACGGAGGCGGGAGATGGAATCTTCTCCGCCCTGCAAAGCTTGAACAAATGGTAGACAGATTAGAGTGCACGGCTGTGTAATGGACGGTATATAGCTGAAGACACTTCACTGAACCTCAGCAGATTAGTGGCGCTTTCTTCTGGTCGCCACCTATGGACTGGTACTTTGATCTTTACTAGTTTATTATCGCCTCGGATTTTAAGCGCAAAAATGCGGTTTTTAGGTGCAAAATCGGCTCAAAAATGTGGTTTTAGACTCAAAATGCTGTTTTTAGGCGCAAACCACAAAATGCGGTTTTAGACGAAAATCGGGCAAAATGCGGTTTTAGGCGCAAAATCGACCAAAATATGCGGTTTTTTGGCCCATAAATGTGGCTTTTAAACGCAAAAATCCGGTTTTTAAGCGCAAAATCGTCCCATAAATGCGGTATTGAAACGCAAAAATGCGGGTTTTAGGCGTAATAATAACGGTCGTGGTTGCTCATTTTTGCCGTCTAGCCGTATCTTTCTTCGGAATGATTTATCCGGATAAATTTATTTTATTTATTCTCTAGCGTCAATTTATCCCACTTTTCGGAGTCTATCCCCGCAGAGGTATTACCTTAATCCACTTTTCCGAAGAAAAAGTGAAGTCTCGGGATTCATTCAGTGCTGAAGGTTATATACAATACCGTAGATTTCGTGTGTTTCTTATGACTCCTCTCGCCGGTTCGGTCTTTTGCTAGAACGGTTTCGGCCGGTCGCCGTCTTCAGTAGCTGTGTGTTAGTCACTTCGGTACATTGGATGTTTCTTGGTCATCCTCACTGCTGTCACTTGTACTCTACAAGAAAACAAACCATAAAGTGACTAATCCAAAGTGACTAATACACTGTTACTGAAGACGGCGAGCGGCCGAAACGGGTCTGGCAAAAGAGCGAACCGGCGAGAGGAGACAGAGAAACACAACAAATCTACGGTATTCCAACCCCTCGCAGGCCACAAAACAGGTACTCTAAACTAGTTATATTGGATAGAATTGAAATACACACCTTGTATATATTCAACGGGGACGAAGGGCGGGTTTCGATCGGATGCGTGTGTGTTTGTGTGGTGGGCATCATATTTTAATAAAGTTGGCCTAAACGCTTCGTCGGTAAGGAGTGTTCCCTCTGTTAAAATATTACGCAGGGGTGGAGGGCGGGGGGGCGGCCTATCGATATCGACCTATCGACAGCGGCCCGCCGCATAGTTTCAATTTATACGACCCGAGGAAATACAACCGTCCCGTTTCGACACAACGTAATACAACAATATAAACACAATTTACACTAGACGGTTCGGCCGATCTCCAGACCGGTTTCAGTCACTTTGGCTCTTTGGATGTTCTTTGGCACAGTTTGGACGTGAAGGATTTTAATCGCTGAAATAATAACACATAAATATGCCAATTAACTGACCTCCATTCTGTGTAGCCTAAACCTCCATTTATATATTATAATAAAGTAGACCGAGGGAGAGATGACTTAAAACTCGACTTCGATTTCTGAACGGCATTAGTGAAATTTTCCTTTCTTGTTTTCCACGATATTCCTAACTGGTCAACCTGACGCGCCGGACGTCTTAGTGCCGAATTTCAACTGAGCATCCTGCGGGCACTTGGCGCCCGTTCAACACACGAACGACAACAAGTCGCTCGTCCCGCTGAGTGGGCTGTTATTATGTCGGGTTTATATACCGGATAATGTCGGTCGCATGCCCGCCCCCAACCACCCAGTCGATAAGGACAATTGAGCTTTTTATTTAAACGACAGACAGACAGACCGACTGATCGATGGCCGCCTCATCAACGGGGCAATTTTCCAATCGTTTCTCAACGACACATATCTAATACGCGCCAGTTTTCATTACACAACTCTGTATCGGTCATTTTACCCGATATACAAACATATAATTGTAGGAAAAAGTCGGCCGGCCACCCGCTGGCCAAAAATCGAACCATGAGCACTATAAACCTACAAATTACAATTGTCTATTTTTCTTGATATAAACAAAGAATTATTATCTCTAAATATATTTGTTTCGTGCAGAATGCTTATATGTGCCCATAATTATGAAAATGGTCCAAGTCAATTCAAACTTTAAATACAACATTTTCATATGAAATTCACACAAAATTTCATATTCATAGTAAACTTCCATTAATCGAGACTAATAAAATTCTAAATTAAAATGTTGCATAATATAAAAATATTTGTTAATTTATTCGAAAGCAATTCATTAAATATCTCGAAACCAGAAATACATGACTTATGAAAGTGGTCATATTTATGGGCACATATGATAATAGGAATAGTTGTATATATATATATATATATATATATATATATATATATATATATATATATATATATATATATACGCGTGATACTGCCCAAAAAGGTCAAGATGTAAACTGGGAATGAATAGAGTTGAGGAATAGAGATAATTATATATATATATATATATATATATATATATATATATATATATTTTGGAGTGAGTTCACCTTCAGGTGGGTCGGGCACTCACTAATGATCTTTATTTGGCTCTGCCCTCTGTAGCTTACATAAATAAATAAGGACTCTCTTCTTCCTTTAAGGGCTAAGCGCCCCTCTAAATTATATATATATATATATATATATATATATATATATATATATATATATATATATATAAAATTTAAGAAAGGTCCCGACGAAAGGGTTTCGCACAATGTGAGAGTGAATTTCGGGGAAACTCTAAAGCAGAATTTTCAGTATTAAAACTTTCTCAATTAAATTAAGCAATTTTAAATTACTTACCGTAATTCTTAATACCTAAATCTAAACCGTAATATCTAAAGAAAGAAATGTAAGACGCCCATATGTAAAGGTCTCGAAGAAGGGTTTAAATCGCTGAATAATAATACACACACCCACGTTAACTTATATACATGTACATATATTTATAGGTAAAGAAAGAAGTTAGACTCATATGCATATGGTCCATATGCATATGGAATGAACTGAAGGGAGCGAGGCTAGCTATCAGATGGTGGATGAAGTCACCAGTATGTATATCTATGCTGTAAGCTTCCGCATGCTTTATAGATTATGAAAAATCTGTGTAAATCACGTTAAATAAATATTGTACGTTAATTGCCGGTTAATCGGCATACCGTAGGGGAGAAACTGATTAGGAATACGTTTATTTTTATTTCATTCCTTTTTCTGTGAAAGTTTTGCTCTCTCAATACTACCTGGCGATTGAACTTTAATTTCTGCTCTAATTCATCGCCAACTTCATTCTTGCCGTCGCTCTCCCCACGTTTCGACGGGGAAACTTTTCCTCGTTTCCGAGCGTAAAGTCCGCGTTTTCTACTGACGGTGGGGGATAACATAATTCCAGAGTACGCGTATTAAAAGGAAAACAGACGGTAACATATCCTTTTGCTTTCCACCAATTTATCGTAAACTACAGTTCTTGACTGTAGTAGAGCGAACTCGAGTAGAGAAATCCTGAGGACGAATTAATTTCAACCGCAATTTGTTGATTGTCCCATATTTTACGGGGCAAAAGTTTAATTAAAAAAAAAAAACATTTTATTAAGATAATATATATCTAATAAGTTTTATGAGTGCAACACGGCGTTACGGGGTGGTAAAACAGTGCCGCAATGAATTCAATTAGGGTAAGTGGTCAGCCAGCGGACGACATCAAATATGAATCGGGTAATTACCATATACGAACTGCCCATCAATTACCCGAAAACCCGGCTGCGGTGACAGCGGCCAGGGCGGCTAGCCCGGCTACCGAAAATTCGGCGCCGAGGTAAAAAGAAAAATTTACCGACTGGAATTGAAGGTTTTCCCCAGTTCCGCGAGGGGTGGATACTTTGCCAGGAAACGGGGGAGAGTCGGCCCACGATGAAGAAGAAGAGATCGGATGGTCGAAAAACGGGTCACCGGGCCGTATTGAAAGAAAGAGAGATGTCGGTTCAATTCATTCCACGAATCAGCCGGTGAGTCTAAATCTCAAATATTATTTTCCCGCACTGAAATTAATGGAAATCGTACTAATTCGTACAGGCCCAACATTTTTACAACAACGTATTTATAGAGAAAAATATTTTGTACAGCGATATGAAACCAAGTTATATGCGTAAAGGAGGACTGTTTATATCTCTCCGATACATCTCCGTCACCATTTTATATTATCGCCGTTTTCCTCCATCGCTTTCCACATTTTCCGGTACGGGAGGGGAGGGCGGCTTTAAAACGTTTTACGTTCGCGCAGTGAGATTGGCGACAACTTTTTCGGCCCAACCGCCCTTCGGGAAAACAAGCGCGCGGGGATGGAAAACAAATTTTCGATCCGGTGTAAAACCTGTGCGTTTTACGCCCCAACCCCGCCGGCACTGATAACGCTATCTCTGATAATGATTTTTTTCTAGGGGTGTCGTTAAAATATCGCAGTTCATATAAACTGTCTCGAGTCGTCAACCCGCGACCCCATCCGGCCGAACGAGAGGTCCGTAAAGTATATAATTTCCATAAATTCCGAAATCTTATCTGACATTTTTTTTATGGGACCCGGCGGAGAGGAGACGTCCCCGAGGCGCTAGTGTCTCGATAGTAAAGCGGTAAATGAAAAGTCGAATTTATTTATCACTTATACACTTCGGTTTTTTTGCCATCGGAAGGTTTTTTGCGATTTTCTTCCGCGGCCCTCTCGCGGGGGTATTGTCCGCTTCGGACGTTTCGGAACTCTTAACGCGGTCCCGTCATCAGGAGTCCTCCATATACCTGGAAGTTAGGTGTGGACTTTGTTCCCTTGTGTTATATTCCTTATATCCATATTATAGTATTTTTGAATATATGTAACCCTAAGTTGATCTACACTTATGAATGGTATTAAGTAATAATACTAATATATGTATATATATTTACAAAAGATCCTTTTAAAGTTTTGTAAAACTAATATGAAAACCGTAGTTGACTCGATGTTTTTCTTCAGTTTTTCTAATATTTTAACGTAAAAATGTTCACATATTCTTAAATACAACATTTAAGCTATATAAAAAGAATTTTTTCAATTTTTTTCCCCTTCTATCTGGCCGGTTTGATCTTTTGCTAAACCGGTATCTTCACAAGTATTTTTGTCAGTAGGGCGGTCACTTATACATCTCGGCGTGTACACATATTTTTGGACTAGTGGATTATGTTTTAAAGATAAAAATAGCTTCTCGGTGGGTCGGTTTCGGCCTCTCGCCATCTTCAGTAGCGCTGTCGCTGTCGGCCTTTCTCAAATTCGCCGGCCCCGTATTTCTCCCGCGCACCCCTAACTTCCAGAGTGTTGGCAGTTTAACGAAGTCAAAGGGTATTTAACGCGCCTATCGAGTGCTGGATATGGGCGCCTGTCGGTCACACACGTATGCGTAGGTGTTGATATTTGGACTGGCGGCATATTGGATCAACAGTGGCGTGTGTCCACATCTGGATATTTGGGGCGCACTCCCACCGAATTAGTTTTTCGCTTCGTATTTTTTCACCGGGTGTTATTGGCCCGATAAAGAAAAAAACGAACGGATACATGATAAATATTTGTTCCGAGAGAGAGAGAGAGAGAGAGAGAGAGAGAGACGATAGCAGTGACCCGCAGGTCGGTACAAAGGGGCTCTCCGGGGTACGGTTAACAGTTCAAATATTGGAAGAAACGACCGAGAAATATACACAAGCCGCGTTTTTCAATATTAACAGGAAATGAGCCAAAACGGAAATCGATTCCGGTAATTGGCTCAAATTATGCCCCGGCATCGTATTTGAGAGCCCATTTCGATGGGACGCAGATGTTCCTGAGATCTCTCGGTTTCAAATCAAATTATTATAAACAAATATAATTATATAAGGCTTTAATCGCTGATCTAAGACCTAGACTCGACTGAAAAACTTTCATTTCGCAACGAATTTTCCGATTTCAAATACGCGATTCCGGAAAAATCATCGACTATACCTGGAACGGAGTCCAGGCTTTTCCCACCGGAACGGATTTTCTCGTTCGTTTCCACTCGGAATCCCGTTTGGTGGCCGCGGTTCTTACGATTGGAGTTTCCCACCGGCCCCGAGATCTCCTATCACTCTTCGGTTTGATTGGAAGCCCCCGCTTCAGGATCGCCCCTCCTCCCCACCACCACCCCAGGGAGGATTACAGTCCTCCGGCTCCTAAATCCTCCCTCTGTAAGGGCTCTCCCATCTCCCGAGTCTTTACCGGAGATTCGGGTCTTCGCCGGAGGCAATTACGACGGGGCCGAAAAAGAATACCCGCAGGAGGTGCCACTGGAGAACAGTAACACGTTCTATACTCGATCTGGCGTAACCTTCAGATATTCGCTGCAACGAGGAATTCCTTCCTTCTTGGCGGGGGACGAAAACAAGTAAAATATTAACCGTAACAGCGTAACAGGAGTTAAAGTGGTTGAAATTCATAAACACCGGTGCTGTTGAGAAATTCCAAAAACATCTATTTTCTTTCCAATCAATTATTGAAGAAAATTTTTGCCCAGTATTGTTGGTTCGGTTCAGGCATTGTTCAAAGAAACAATATTGTCTAGCGGGCATTATGTAGTCATAAAATCTCTGTTTCTTCAATTTCATTCCCGTCTATATATATCTATTTAATTTCCTCCGTTACCCGTTCATAATGCTACCTCCCCCCCTGAGGCTTAAACGCCACCGTCCAGAAAGAGATCTTCTCTATCTAGAATGACGCAGTCAGAAAAGTGTCAGCGCAGTAGGATGATTTCTCTATAATGTTAATCATATCAGGACAATTCAAAAATATCCTAGTCTTATTGGAACGAAAATTAAATGGGCAATCTCAAACAGGTTGAATTGAACGATTTGAAAATTGGACGAACGTGTATAATTTTCGGCGAACAATGGTATTTACAGGTATCGGGAATGTTGTTCGGGCCTTGTACGTTCAACAAGTCCGCGTTGTTTCAACGACTGAACCATCGGACTAAAACATCCGATCGTAAAAAAAAACGGAAAAAGGGCGGGTAGTTATACGGTTTTCATCGCCGTAATTGGAATTCCAGGTTTTCCCGGCTTTTACGATTTCCCCCCCCGGGGGCTGATGTCTCGAGAGGGCCCCTCACGAGCAGTGTCCGACGGTGGCAGGCGGTACCGCTTTACGGGCCTGCATTGCGTGCCCGGTTTAACGGCCGCATCAAACCTACCCGGGCCCTCTAGCCACCCCCACCCCACCCCGCTTTTATTAACGGCGGGGCCGAATTGGATTAAATCAGATTTTATTGTCTCGCGTCACACACACACACACAGCGTTATTAGAGTCCAGTCGTAGATTAGATTTTGGTTTTAAGCGCCGTAACGCGTGAGGTTGCATAACGTTGACGGGTGGGAAGACGGGGAGTTTAGATCCGGGCCGAAACTCCGCCCCACCAAAATATTCGATCGATGTCAGCCAATTATTCTGTTTCATAGATTATCGATTTTTCGCTTTTTTCATCGTCGTATGTAATCCTCCATTTCCTTTTTTGGTACTTGTCAATTAGACCCCCCATGAGTAACCTGTTTACCGACACTGTAACCTTCCCGTTTGACTGCGATATATCGTATAAACGTAGCCTGCACCGACTTTATGACATATTTCAGGATAGTTGACAAATAACACGGTTTACAAAACAAACATTTATTCATAAACATTATTATTATTATTATATTATATTATATTATATTATTATATTATATTATTAAATTGGAAATGATTCGATATCGATATATAGATACATCGATTCATTCGATACTAAACGCCATGTTTGGGATAGTTGGTTACCCTCAGAATACTCTCTGTAAGTTTGAAGATGCGTTGAACACGCGTAAAAATACAAATAACGCCATCTCCGTCTAGCGACGAAACCCCGTAATGACTTAGTTGCCGACCCGATACTTTTAACGAGTCCACCCTACATTCAACAATCACTAGAAATTTTAGTTGGACTGTTGGGTTGCGATCGCGACAATAGACCTATTCCTGATAAGTCCTGGTGACTTCGGAGAGCGGCCGACCACTGTTTCTGCGAGAACTTTCTGCGAACTTCTGCGGACAGAAAAGAAAAGGAAAAAAAAAGTTTCCAGACGGAGATTTCACCCCCTTTTCATGTTTTTGTAACGCGATGCAGCCGTTTGTGGGGGAAACGGGCACGGTCTGGGTTATAGAGCCGGTGATTGTAGTAGTTCTCTGAGTGGGAAAGCCTCGGCGTCCTCGGCATCCTCCCTTTGTCACATCGGCCCCTAGAAGACCGCCTTCCCGAACGGGTCGGGAAAACTCCGACGGGTTGAGGCGGTGGGCGGGGGTTGGGGTGGAAAAAGGAAGAAAAATACTGGGGAAAACGAGAAAGGGGAAAGAGGCAGGAGAAAAAGTATGGTTTTTCTCGACCGCTGGGAAAATCCAGACCGAACCGCCGTAATAAGCCGGACGATGATATTGTGCAACGCCGAGAAATTTTGTGCCAATCATCGGTTTGTTTCTATCCAGGTTTTAGCGTAATCTCGACTAATTTTCCTTACAGATACAGCCTAAGTGTTTCGACCGATATTGTCTTAAAGATATTGATTTACGGAAATTTGGTTTAACATACCTGTTTTGTGGTCTGCGAGGGGATGGAATACCGTCACTTGTCCTGTAATCTAAATTGACTAACAGCAAAAGTGACTAACACCGCTACTGAAAATGGCGAGCGGCCGAAACCGGTCTAACAAAAGACCAAACCGGCGAGAGGAGACGGAAACACACGAAATCTACGCAATTTGAAACCTTAAGGACCCGAATTGAACGCGAGATCGGGACGACAATGCACTGAACCGTGTATACTTAGGCCCCGACAAATACGCCCCTGTTGTATTGTTGCCCGACATAATAGCCATTGTTTTTCGACCGCCACAACACAGGCATTGTATTCCATTTAAAAAGGGTTATACGAGGGTTATTATTTTTTTTTTTTTTAAGTTCATTCTCCCTTCTGTGAATGTTTCGCTCTTAGTAGTAGTACCCGCCCGTAACCTAAAATTCTGAATTCATTCATTCCGTCGGTTCTTCCTTAGGGATAATTTTTCCCGTTCCCGTACAATAAGCCATATCCCTTCTAGAATTATCTTTATCTTGTGCCAGACCGGTTTCAGCCGTTCGCCATCTTCAGTAGCGTTGCGAGTGCAAACAGTATGCCCCCCTTCCCAAACGTCCAACGTGCCGAAGTGGCTGACACCGCTACTGAAGATGGCGAGCGGCCGGAACCCGTCTACCGTAAGACCAAAACACGAAATCTACGGTATCAGTACTGTAGTTCGCTTCTCTGGTTCATACTTTCCTCCGATTGCGAAACCTTAAATTGATGAACTAATAAAAGCAAAATGCTTTCACGAGACAAACGACATAAAAAAACAACTCCTCCCATTTTATCCGATGAAATTTCCTGATTGAAAGAAAATTGGCCGCCTTGAAAATCGACCGCATTAACTTCGTTCGAATTTATTTTATTCAAACCGCTGAAAATAATATTTAATCGTCCACTTATTGTTTTTTTACTTTGTACAAATTACAAATTGGATTTGGAATCTCGGCGGTCACGATTCGCGGGTCACGAACGTTTCCAATTTGCGACAAACGTCCAGGAGGTCCCAACAAACGGCTCTTATTTGATCTCAAAGCTTCAGTTTGGAACAATGAAAGGAAGAAAAAACACGATCCGATTAGGCTTCGGGCTGGGATTATTTGAAAAATTATTCACCGTCACCCCCGCAATTTCCGGGAAACCTGAGATGGATTGTGTCCTCGAAGGCGTTTTTCACCGATGGGAAAATGTCGTAAATGATCCAAAATCTTTTGTTTTCCGCTTTACTACGATGAATGTTTTACCTTTTACCTTTATTTCTAGTTTATTATTGAACAATCGACTGTTTTATCTCATTTTTTGCGTGTATCCCGGACTAAAGAGGATCCTCTTACGGCGCGGTAAAAATAATTTTGGAGACTTCAGTACAGTTGATCCGCTTTCTGCGCGGAAACTGGATTCGTAAACAGTTCAAAAACTGGCTCCACCGTCCCATTATAAGTTATATTGAAGAAGAAACGACGAGAAAAGCCGAAAAAAAACGCAGCGTGTGATGTACTCTGAGGTGAACGTTTCGAAATTCCTAAGCCCCCTCCGGGTTAGTGGCACATGCGACATACGACACGTTTCAGGGCACACACGATCCCGGCATCGGTCCAGGTTTTTGTTTATTTAATCTTCATTCCGGAAATCCAGAATTGCGCCAGCCTCAATTTAGCCGGCATATATCATGGTGGGGGTGGGGAGTACGTGGTTTCATTGTTCATCGCTGGGCCTTTGTTCTTTGTATTTCTTTTTATCCGGTTTCGTTTTAATTACAATTTTACCTTTGGGCCGCAAAAAAGAGAGAATATAAAATTGTTACCCTTTTTCTTGTTACCCACATGTTTTGTTGACCGCAATTCCGATTGAAACTTATCTTTTCCCACCCACCTCGCGCTTTCCTTATGAAATACGGAATAAATGTATCTATATATTTATTTTAATTATACAATCAACCATTATAGTTATATGTACAATTGCGGAAAGTGTTTAATATCTTTTGTTTCCACCCGATAAAGAAGCCAGAAACGTCCTGGGGGTAACGGAGGAGGAGGCTTCGACGACTCAGGACGAGGGAATGACACTTTAGGAACCCGGATTTTACGACTTCTGTTGGTACTTTGAGGTCGCAGTGAGCGAAACATCCCCCGGTGGGAGCATTGAGGAAGGTCGGAAGAAGTTTCGATTGGTATCTTCGGGTGCCAGCTATGGTCCACGTCGGTTTCAATACGGTTTCGTCAGTTCTGAGTTTGTTATCTGAGCTCGATTTTGATTTTGTATCCTGATGAGTGAGTTTAATTTTCTCCACAAAAAGTCCACATACCGTGGAGCGTTAAGCGGACACGCGTACTCCTTGCAGGAGGTAGAATGAATATCCAGGATATAGTTGGAGCCGGAACAAACGACCGTATTATTAAGGCCGTGTATTATGACCGGTAACAATCGCGACATAATTGTTCGGTCGGTAGTGTTTGGTGGCCCTTACAAGGGCCGATTATGTTCTAGGGCTGTGTAGGCGGGGGTTGACCGGCCGGCCGGGTGTGTGCCACCCGCACAACACACCCACGGATCGATAACGTCCCCGCACCCCGCACCCCGGCAACCCCGCCAATCGTCCTAGACGTCGGGGGATGAGGGCGACTATTCATAGAGGGGCACATACTCCACCAAAGCCCCGTCTACTGTCGGCAGAGAGATTTTTTTATCCAATTCTAGGAACACTATTCTAGGCGCCTCTAGAATTCATTCTAGGAGCTCCCTACACGGGAGTTTAATGGGCGAAGGTTTCCCCGACCAGAACTCGTATTTATCACTGGTAGGATCGCCTAATGCTCTGGGAAGACTAACCAATTGATAGATTTCAGATTAATAAATTTCAGGATAGATTTTGGTTCCTAATCATGACACAAGTTTCTTAAGAGGTTTTCCTCCGGGAATTACAGGTGCAAGGTGGGCACGAAAATTGGGAGTTATAATTTCTCCTCTCTTCTTACTGTATACGTGCAACAAGTGTCGTGGCAGCACTTGATTATCTGCAATCGGGTTTAATCGGGGTGGGCCTTGAAATTTCCCTCCACCTTCCCCAGCCCCCGGTTTTCCCTGTAATCGTGGCGGTCGCCCCCCGTATAATTTGGCCGAGAACGTGGAAATTATCGGGAAAAATAAGTGACCGCGCGCGTCCAACAAACTGTCGCAGTCAGATTCGGCGGACACGCCACGTCGGATTGTGCCGGCCCTGCCTAATAGCTGGGATTAGCGCTCCCTCCGCCTTATCACCTCCCGGATTCCCCTCACAACTGAGTGACACTGAAATATTCCCTTTTGAAACGGGAATTTCTCTTATTTTTTTATTTCTGCTCGCGATAAAGCCAGAAGACGAAGTCACGAAATACGAACTGGACTGTGTGTGTGACTCGAATAATAAACTAAGACTTTGTCCCGGCGAGATCGGCGATAGGCGGGAAAATTCGTCTCCGGCATGCCGGAGGATAATAAAAATGTAATTCGCGTCGTTACACTGCAGTTTACGACATTACGAGTACAATTCGAGGAAAAAATCTGTACTAATGTAAATTGAAAAGTATCGACTGAAACCTTAAATTAAGCCTACTGAGGCCATTTAAAATTGACGACAAAGCCATACTGAAACCGACGTACGGTGGTTACAATAAAAGTACTTCGAACCGTCTTCAATCCCCCCCGGGTATATTACCAGTTGCTACGAACTCCACATACCTACGAATTTTGTAAAATACCGGTTTCCTAAGTTTCATTCCCGTCTCACAATTCGCTCCTCGTGAAACATCTCCTTTACAACAGTGCCGGTTTCATTATCGGGAGAGACGAGAGATATAATATTTTCGACAATGGTTGAATGTACAATAAAGAGTAAATATATATTTATTGCCAGTTTCGTATTTCTTATCGAAAGATAAGATTCCGTCGAAATAAGGGTAACAATTTTAGCCTTAGATTTGTTGTGTTTCTGTCTCCTCTCGTTGGTTGCACTGTTGCACTGTTGGCAGTGCAGTGAGGATGCCCGAAAAACATCAAGTTCCAAACAAGTGCCAATAGTGACTAGGACCGCTACTGAAGATGGCGAGCGGCCGAAACCGGTCTAGCGAAAGACCAAACCGGCGAGAGGAGACTTCTGTCTCCTCACACACGAAATCTACGGTATTCCAACCGCTCGCAGACCACAAAACAGCTATGTTAAACTAATTTTAGCCTTTTTTCGGCCCAAAGGTAAAAGTTAATCGGGTTTCTTCTACTACTCGAACATAAATTTCGAGTAGTCACTTTCAAGTATTTTACAGACGTTTACCGATTGTATATCACCTGCAAATCGTAACTGAATTACTTGTTGAAATCAATATTTTGTGGCCTTCGCCGTGCATATTTTACGGGGCGAAACGATGCTCAGGTTGTTAGCCGGTTCGTGTAAATCGGTCGGTCGATTAGGGGGATGGGGGATGGGGCCCCTCTAACGGGGCCTCCTCGTTAGCCTCTATCAAAACAACACCCCCAATACACTCAATAAAGTCGATAGGAGAAAGCGCCAAAGTGTGGCAACTTACCTCGGAGCACAACGAAGACAACGTGAAAACCTCCAATTATCCTGGGGGGGCTACAGATTAAGTCTCTAGGCCCGGTGGCGTTTAAGCCGTTCTTGAGAGGGTGGGGATAACAGATGAGGGAGCTATTAAAGTGACTATAACATAATGTTAACTTTAAATACTATTTTAAGATACATTTTTGTAAGGGTGGGATGGGGTTAAAAAAACTTCAGTTCGTAAGTGAATTAAAATTCATCCGATGAACTCCAATGTACACTCTTCGGTCCGGAACAACTGCATACAATTCAAAGCGCGAGATGTCCGTAAATAAATGGGGCACGGTTGTAAACGCATCTACCTGTTTTAAATCCCAGGTATTTTCCTTCAATTACAAATTTAAAATGATATTATAATTATACAAAGCGGAAACTACGTATGTACGTCCAACAAAATTCGAAACTATGCTTTGAAACCTTCCGGAGAAGGCCACGAGGTTTATGATGGAAGTGAGAAAAAGTCGGGGACTTGCGTTTTAAACTTAAAAAAGAGCTTATTTTTTACCACGACAACGAGGACCGATTCGACAATGTCTAACTGAGCCCAACAATGCTGGAGAGACATTGCCTTCCATATTTGATTAGAAACCGTCGTAAAAACAGTCAGTGTCTTCTGAGATGTGACCGAATTTTAATTCTAAAACTGAACCTCCAAGCGAAGCCAGTTATATAAAGAACTTTCCCCCTGATAGGAGCCCATAAATTACCCTCGGAATCATTATTAAAATTGATGTAATCCCCAATAACAATCAATTATATCAATCGATTACATCAATATTGATTGATGTAATTCCTCATTGTGGGACGTAGGGCTCAAAATCCCATCAATCAAACAGGCCAACACTATTTACAATATCGAGGCAACCCGTTTAAAAAAGATAGAACTTATAATTTTCCTTGGGCAGCTGGCTGTTGTTTATGAACGTCACTTCTGTGATTTAAGTGAATAATTTTCGTAGTCAATTCGCTCTCCTCAGTCGAATTCGTGGCGGCGAACGTGTGCACGCCCAACATGTTTGCATATACAGTGCTAAAAGTGTCTTCCGCAATTGAAAGTGCAATGTGCAACAGTGAAGTGTACAGTGTACCGATATCGCTAACCAGTGTGCCGGTGATTTGAGTTTTCGGGTATTTTATAACACTATGTAACTTTAATCGATTACCCGTCTTTAATACTTTACGAATATACAGGGGTTCCGCCAAGAAATCCGACATCGTTCGCATCCAAACATTCCAGTCAAAAGTCCTTCGTATCATCATCCTTAATGCCCCCCCCGGTATGTTTCTAACCGAACGAACAATCCATAATGACCTCAACATACCCCGACAGTCGACGCAAAATCACGCTTCCTTAAATTCCATTCCCGCCTCTCTCCGCATCCATATCCACTCGGTCATTCCCTTTCTTCTTTTACCCATCCGTTATCCCCCCGCGTCGGATTAAACGCCGCCGGCCTAGGAGCCTTTCTGTAGGCCGGATACGGGTCAAAAGTACCATCATTGGATGGCGTCTTTATCGAGTGAAACAAGTGAAACTAATCAATCAAACCGCAACTGTACCTATAACTGGCATATAGTTGATTGTACAATAAATAGAGTTTAAAAAAGTTTCGGCGAATCCCGGAGGTGGCCAGGGTTTTGTTTGAATTCAAACATTTAAACAGATTTATTTTTGCGTTCGCGTTAGAATATATTATTGAACGTAAAATCTTTAAAAAAATATATGTATGGGGAGGCGAATTTTAAAATTCGGATCGGTTTTATTCGCTCAATTTGCATAGGGCTGTATATAGCCGGCTGTGGGGGAAACGCAGTGGGCGGGCGTTGGTAGAACTGGCGTGGTGGAGGTGGACGGCATCGACCCAAACGGCATAACGGGTTAATAATTTAAACACGGGAGCAGAACTCGCCGGGAACGGAACACAACTGCGGGGGGTCGGCTTGGAATAAGGGAGAACACAGTGGTACACTCGAAGGGAGAATAACCCCGTCCCAGTAGCAAAAGGAAGGGCGGAAAGAACCTCACAGTCGAAGGATATCTCGGTGGTGGTATACACCGGCCGCTAATCTGTACAGAAGTGTCTAAGTATACAATGAACGATACTTACATTGTTATCGAATCGTAAGTAGTAGTCAAAGTTCGTCGACATTATCACCACTAGGAAGGAGAACTTGAACAAGAACATAGGAACGAGATAAGACAGAAATGACACTGATACTTCGGACGACTGAAGGACGGAGAGAAAACTAAAAGTGAAACAAGAAGCATAAACAACTGCCAGAAAGGGAGACAAACACTGAACAGAACTAGTCAACACTAAAATACGAAACAAAATCTAACGATCCTGACTAACGCTGGAGGACTTGAATTGTGACTAACTGGCTTGCGGTCGGATCGCCCGATGTTGTGGTGGTAAGAACCTCGGCGTTGGCCGGGGGTTGACCCTCCCCCTTGTTCCGGGATTATTCTCTTGTTCGGAAACCACCCGGGGGCGTGGTCTATTGTTGTCTGCTGTGTTGTGGAAGCAGACACCACTCCCCGGAGAGAGAGAGAGAGAGGGTAGACACCCCTAGATTGGGGCCCAGTCACCCGGACAATATAGAATATACCGGGAACAAAAGAAATCAAGAAAATATTATCACCCGTTTTATGGTCTGCGAGGGGTTCTTTGGCACGCGGGCGAAACATAAGATACAAGATACAAATAACTTTATTTGACTACGAATACAAAATAGGATATCCAGAACAAACGATATACAAAGGAATAATGGTCCGTGCACGCATTCCGGCCTACACTTATACTTAATTATTCTGATAGAGGCCACTTGAATAGTTTTACAATATTGATATGATAATCGGGCAAATTAATAATAAAAACCCGCGGACTCGAGCTACAAGTGACGGTGTGAAAGGGATGCCCCGCACAAGCCAAACTACTACTGCTACTGAAGACTGGCAGAAGAACGCGAAGTTCAAAAAATATTATCGATAAAATGTTGTATAGCCCAAATGCAGCCAGCAGTGGGGCTTACTTAATACTGGGTATTGAGAAAAGAAACAGTGGGCCGTAAATCATTTTGTTTTTCTCTCTGCACCGACGATTTGACCTCCGTCACTGGTAGGTGAAGGTTGAGGGGCGGATGGTGGACCTCGACCAGACAAGTGAAGACACGTTCAACAGGTAGCTGGCGCCGGCCTCCACTCCCCCACTCCATCCAATCATCATCATCATCACCATCACCATCACCACCAACATCATCATCATCACCATCATCGGTGTAGGGTTTCCACTTAATTCAAGAGAACCACCTGTATCCCTCTCCTCCCCCACCCCCGGCTCATCGTATAAGCGATCATCAGGAGCAACAAGATAGGTGGATAATTCCCGCGGCCCATAATTTGAATCCGTTATCCGCCCGGGGTACCGTTACCTCGCGTACTCTGAATGTACCGGCTACAAAATCGGAACGAAAACACAGGCTCACTTCTCTAATCTCGGAGCGGGCCCCACTGACATGATTCGGTGAAATGGAGACCCGGACTTTCCCCATTTCGGGGAAAGTGTATTCCCCAGAGTTCGGGATAAATCCGGGAATATTTCGGGTCTGTTCGGGGTATCAAACCGTTAAAAGGAGCTTGCAATTGATTATAAATTGAGTATGTTGCAACCTTCGCGGAAAGGCGTCGGGTTTTTACGAAACCGTTTCAGGAAAATCATGAAAAAGAAGAAAAAGTCTGTTCGGCGTTGTCGGGACCGTCGTTGACCGAGTTTGAGAAAAATCCGAAAATATTTTTGAGATTACAAAATTTTTCCTTTTTTGGGGTAAGTATATCACATTTTGATAAAATCGTGTAATATATTTTCAATTTCAAATATTTTCTAACACTCGACATTCCTTTTTAGGGGAAGTGTATCTCACCAGTGGAGCACTGTTGACCGATTTTGAGACAATTAAATTTCGAATATTTTCCTATATTCAACTTTCCTTTTTATGGTAAGTGTGGGGGCCACTGTTGTCCGAT
Source organism: Lethocerus indicus (assembly GCA_019843655.1). Lineage (NCBI taxonomy): Eukaryota > Metazoa > Arthropoda > Insecta > Hemiptera > Belostomatidae > Lethocerus > Lethocerus indicus. The sequence continues at coordinate 285,166 of JACDQD010000008.1, read as the reverse complement.
TTTGAAATACGTTGTGGAATATTTTTTAAATTTCAAATATTTTTTTTATTTTCAACTTTCCTTTTTAGGTCGAGTGTTTCTCAACTGGGACATTTAGTGGCTTAAACTGGCACAAGTGTTTGTCCTGTGGACCCACTTAAAATTTACTGAAACGCCGTATATAAAGATCTAAAGCTGCCTCCTTCTAAAGTTAATATTTTTGAAAAACTAAACCCGTTTTGCCGCTAGCGGATGAACGCCATAAGGAGCGTCCCATATTGCGCAATACTTGGGCGGGGGTAGGATCCAGGAATCGTTCCTCCAATTAACCGGTGCCCTAATTAGAGGGCCGATCGCCGATTAGACCGATTAGACCTCGGACCAAGTGTGTAGACCTTCCACCTGTCTCTGTGTCTGTGTGTCAGTAGTAGACCATGATTAGTGAGCACACGACCGCAACCATTTAGCCATTGTGAACTGACCCTCTGCCTGCGTGTGTGTGTGTGTGTGTGTGTGTATCGCGCAACAAGTTGCCGAACGCGCCAACGCCAGTCTGCGATTCAACTGAGGACAACACGAGGGAGAATATCAATTCCAAACCGCAGGACTAAATTAATGTATTATCAATGTATTAATATATATACATATATATATATATATATATATATATATATGTATATATATATATATATGTAAATGTATTATGTATCGGCTTTCAGTTGGGGAGGGTTGACCCCAGCTGTTCGGGGATTTTTCCCCGACTTTGGAAACCGCCCGAGTCGACCTTTTTCACTGTATATCTTCGTGCCTGCTTAAGTTCTCGAAACTTAATAATTCTGAATTAATTTCAACGCGGCCCAATTCGTCGGTCTCTACCCTTTGAATCTTCGATCCCCGACCGAAGGACCGCCAAAGAATCATCGGGGGAGGCGGCTTTTGACTCACAGGTCAAATTGTCCCGTCACCGGTTGGGAAGTCGAAAGTATTTAATTTCGTATTAAAGGAGTTCAGTTTGGCTTTGTTTTTTTTCTCACATAATTTTCTTTTTCAGGTCCGAACTGGTCGATGTATAAATTCTCAAATCTGGAACCGCCTTTCTCCCATGCACAGTACTTGTAAGCGCTTTATCAGAAAGTAGCTCAAATTCTTTGTCTGCTCGAAAGTTAGAAGATTGATTTAAATTGGTATTTTAAAATTTTTAAAAAGTTCTGCCTTTCCTCCATTAGTTTTCCCCCTTACGCGACTCAAAAGAACAGATCTAAATCGTAAATTTGGATTGCTGAAACCTCATTTGAAAAGGACATCAAAACTTACAATAGACAACAAACTGACAATGTACAAATCCAAGAAATCCGACATCGCCCGCATCCGGAGATTTCAGTCAAAAGTCCTTCGTACCATCCTTAATGCCCCCCCATATACCTAACCACAGAATCCACGATGACCTCAACATACCGACAGTCGACGAAGTCGCAAAATCCCTTTTCCCTTTCCTCTCTCACCCATCCATTATCACCCCCGCACCGGCTTAAACGCCACTGGCCTACAGATCTACTCGGTCCGAAGCCGTAAACAATTTCATATATTGTGAAAAAGTGCCGTCATTGGACGGCTTTTTTTATCGTGTCATTCAGGCGAGAAACGTACACTCAACACTCGTACACATAATTATGATATAATTGATTGTACAAAAATTAAAAGAAAAAAAAAGTTTTCACGCTTTTCCGTTATCACTGTGTCCTTTTAGCGCGGTGACTTTCTTGACTTATTCTGTACCCCTAGAGGGGGTATAGCGTACCCCGGCGGTCCGTCCGAACTGGATCAGCGCCCCTCGTGGCGGTCGTGTGAGGCGCGGCGGTGGTGGGGGTCCCTCCCGGCCCCAGTCGCCACCTCGGACCTCAGTAGCCCCACGGACGACGTAGAACAACGTCACCTCATCACCGCCCTCCACGTACCCCGACAATAACTATACCGGTAGAGCAGAGTGTATCCGCGATCGCGCTCTTGGACAGAGTGTCAGTGTCGCCGGTTAGGATCGAGCCCGACCCCACCCCACCCCTACCCCCAAACTGTGCTAGTGTCAGTGCGACTATCTCTCTCTCTCACTCTCCCTCAGTAGTGTGTATTTTCAATAGTGTCTCAGTGCCTGTGCGCCACCACTGAAATAATATCGAGGGGAGAGCGGGGGGTCGGGACCCCACTGGTACGGTATGCTGCGGCCCCAGGGTCAACTCCGGCCGGATTCGAACCACCGTAATCGAACAGGTTGGGATCGCATTCCAAAAGTTGTTTCTAGTTAGGGGCGCCGAGCGAAAGTAAGTTACGTAAACCCCCCCCCCGTCCAACCACCAAAGTGAAGTTGCCCAATATCGAAAATTCAAATCGCGACTTTTCAACTTGGCCCGGACGTCCCGAAAATAGGTGTTGAGAACGGCACGTTGTAGGTAGGCCTAACACGCGTAGGAAATTGAAAATGTACGACAATTTTCTCAATAAACTAACCCGTATATCGGTAATTTGGTAACACGTAATATTGGTTTAGAACCCGGGTCGAGGTGAACCGACCGAACTCGCTGTTATCGTGGTTAGAAATGGCCTGCGGGTGCCTTATTTGCGGGTGGAAAATATTCATTTTCGGGCTTTATCAAGTTAAAATTTAATAAAGTACTAATTCTACCGGAGAATACTTAGGGTACTGTACACTGTATGTACCTTACTACGTTGGATTTTATGAACAAAATTTACCTACATGTTGTTAGTATTCTGGCATTTCTGAGTCTCTAAACATTTATTATCACGAGTAGTTGGAAATTTCCGGTACTTTATGCGCCTAGGACATATAAAGAGAACTTGATAATAGAAACCTAAGTTTAATTAGAAAATTACTTTTATCGTTGCCGTCGTGTCTTGTAATGAGGTTTCGAACCCGGGCCGTGTCAATACTAACTCCCGGGGAAAATAGTTAACAGTTTTTCATTAGAATATTTCGATTTGAAGATTTCGAACGGTTTAGGAATAGTTTAGGAAATTATCTATTTGTCTATTATTCGGTAGGAAGCTTTGGTATCTGCAAACCGTCGTTCTGAACCTCAGTTACCGTCCTGGTGTGCCTTGAATATAAAAAGGGGTACGCGACTCGATGAATAAGGATCGCCCGATGAATCGGTCATCTACCTTTCCGAGCGTTGTAAATAATGACTTGTACATATCGAACCGGGATTTTATGTACTGTCTCTCAGGGAATTTGTAACGTGTATTAAGTATTCAATCCGTAGAGTTTGAATCGTCGGAAATTGCCTATCGGTCTAGGAATAGAATCTCCATATCCGACTCAAAAGAATTGACTTAAACCGTAAATTAACGACTAACTATGAAGGACATCGAAATTCACGTTCCAATGGAATGTCCTTAATACTCCTTGGTACGTTTCAAATCGCACAGTTTACAATTTATAAAGTTCCATTTCCGTCTCATCCCTCGTCATAACGATCATCCGAAGAATCGATCATTGCGTATAATGTATATATATACAATTGTATTTGCGGTATTTGAATATGTATTCTCGTGGTATTTAAAATGGAGCGAGCGTATAAAACACGTTACTGTTGAAAGGGTTGCGACACTCCGAATGGTTTTCCGTCTCTCGGTATGCAAATTGTTCACGGTAGGCTCTTAATGCACTCTATTGCGAAACAGTCGTCTTCCCTACTCTTATAACTCAACAATTTCTAAGACGTTCTGTAATTTACAAACGAAAGGAAAACTCGGTCCGCTACCGGGAATCGAACCCCCCGTCTTGTGACTCAAATTAAGGACACTTTATTTCTCTTAAAATCTACATTTGTATATAAGACCTGTTTTGTCGGTATCATAATGTGGGAAAGTTATAAATAATACCGTAGATTTGTTGTGTTTCTCTGTCTCCTCTCGCCGGTTCGGTCTTTCGCTAGACCGGTTTTGGCCGCTCTCCGCCATCTTCAGTAGCGGTGTTAGTCACTATCGGCACTTTGGATGCTTTTCGCCACTTTCGGTTTCCGCTACTGAAGATGGGCCGAGACCGGTCTAGCGAAAGACCGAACCGGCGAGAGGAGACAGAAACACACAAAATCAACGGAAAAACACAACAAAAGGTATTTTAAACTAATTAAAGTGACGGTATTATTTCTGATTTTATTATATTATTTTTCTTTGAATACACACGAGATATCGTCGAGGATTTAAACATATTATTTGATAAATGTATGTAATACATTCATGTATTAGGTCTAAATATAGTTTTGTGTGAGATAAAAGGGAAATTAACAATAATAAAGGCCGCGAAAACGTGAAATTGCGCTCACATAAATCATTCGCACAAACACACTGACGCTTTTTTGCTTTTTACCGTTTACGACCGGTTTGCACTGTAACACTTAGGATACATAATAATTAAACTGGCACATTTCGCCACCAAGTGAAATAGGTGACGTTACAAACACGATGGCCCACAACACGAGCCTCCCGTGCGCTGCTATTGAAGATGGCGAGCGGCCGAAACTTAACCAATTTCTTCTGTATTACGGATTCGGACTGTTGTCGGTTCCCTTCTAATTGTTAACCCGCTGTCTTTTACACGGAGAAAGCGTTACATTGGTACAACTGTCGAACTTGAATTCGTATACCTGGTGTTGTATATAACGAGAATTGATCGTGGAGAGTGACCCGGCACAAAACCCCATTTTAGACTGCGGCGGACCTAATTCGTTCCCAATTGCAAATTTCCAATCGATTAACCGCCCGGTTCTCCGGCTTGTTGGGTGTTGTTTGTACGCGAACGTAGATACGATGTACGTAAACATCGTATTTCGGAATTTATGCAGTACAATTTGATGAAAAGGCGCTCCGAGCCTTTTCTGTCACGCGGTATTTCCTCCTAACGCGGGTTTCTCAGGAAGGCGACACATCAGGAGAGCTGTCGATTCGAAGGATAGGAACGTTTTGAATTAAAGGATTTATATCGGGAATCTGCTAATTCGATTCGACGAACGCGACTTTTAAACAGGAAACAGGGAATTTTGTAGGAGTTAGATGGCTCGATGCAAACCCCCACAGTTCAATTACGTACACCCGATTAAATTTTAAAATACTGCTGTAAATGAATCAATCTGTTCCTAAGTAAATAGTTAGTATTAATTTGTTTCGTCGTTTCTATTCTGCCCAAGTGTAGAAGTACCGCACTTTATTTTCAATACAGTGTATTTGCTATATTAGCGTTGTTAATCGCAATACATAATAAATATATATATTGCATATACAAATCTATAGCTGTATATGATCTGCTTGGAAAATAATTTTTGGACATGTTACTTCTATACACATACTCTCTCTCTCTCTCTCTCTCTATGTGTATGTACACAAACGTGCATTCCACGTACCCGACATGCTGGCGGTTTGCGAACCGCCACATATTTTCGGGTCGTGTAAAATACCAATAATATCATTACGGCCATGAAGCACACCCCTCGCTGCGTCGGAAGACGTAGTTATGTAACCCAGCTTTTCAGAGGTGTTATTCACAGTTGCGGACTTTGCGATGGATAAGCAGTTTTTTGTCCGTTTGGAAAACCTAGGGTTGGAATATTTGTCAAATTCCTCGTCCGGATAGAACCCGAATTTATTTAAAAAACAAGTCACTATTCGGCCTAGAATTGTTTCTCGGAGTGAAACATCTTTTGGAAGTGTGTACCCTCAATTCGCAAGCGAGCGGGGTTTTTTGTTGTTCCAGCAATGACAAACAACAACGCCTATTTCAATAATACCCCAAACTATAGACAACAGCGCTCCATTTTCGGAACGTAAATTTTCTCTAGTTCCATTGCGTATTAATTAATATCGCTCCGTGTACTGTTAGTATATTGGGCCAAGGTCGATTTTGATGTTCATTTCGTCGGTAGTGGTCTAAATAGAATTTTCTCTAAGACTTACCACCGGTAAAAAGGCGTCGGACTACATAATTTGATACCACGATTGATGCTGTTTTCGGTAGACGTTTAGAAAAAATCACTTCGCTAACGCGTTTGTTTCATATTTTAGCTACCCGCATACCAACACTGTGTGCGTTATCGAACCGGAAAAAAATATCGGTGTACTGACGGTAAAGTCAGTTAAATACTGTGTATTTTAATTATAATTTGATACATGTTTTGTGGTCTGCGAGGGGTTGGAATACCGTAGGTTTGTGGTGTTTCTGTCTCCTCTCGCCGGTTTGGTCTTTTGCCAGACTGCGGTGACAGTGACAGTGAAGTGAGGATGCCCGAAAAACATCCAAAGTGCCAACAGTGACTAAGACCGCTACTGAAGACGGCGAGCAGCCGGAATCTACGGTCTACCTTTGTAACCGTCGATGTTTTACTTTCATTCCTCTAGTTAACCCTTCTGGATGCAATAATTCGATAAAATCAGTATAAAAACTTGTGAAGTTTCACTTCGGTTGTGTATGATTTTCACGTTTATTTTTAATATCGTAAAATACCTGTATTTTGACAACTTACTATTCTCTAGCCCTCAGTAGGAAGCGCACATTTCAACGGTTCTCCGCCACCCTCGTTAAGCCCTCGCGCCGGTTTAACCCCCCCCCACCCAATCGCTTTGTAACTTCGGAATTCTCCTTTCATTTACTCCTTAAAACATACTCTCATTATATAATGGCATCTCAGGGCACATGTATTTGAGAGCGGAAGCCTTATAGCCGCCCCTTTCGGACGGGAAGCAGTTCAGGAACAAACTACCCGACTGAATGCGGCTTATTGTACTACGAATTTCGACTCGTAAATATCATAAAAATCGAATACACTCCGCCTGGTTATCAAATTTCTCTGTAAAACTTCAATGTATAGCCTAATTGGAGTGCCCAATTGCTGTATATCTCGTTGGGACACCCTTTGAAAAAAACGAAATTGTTCTTTTTCTTTGGCGATCGAACCTCCATTCTATAATGGGGTCCAGAGGCTGAAATTGCTCGATTCCGCGGGCGATTTTCCGCGAAATGCACCGCGCTTTTAACTATCGAAAAATCGTGGCTCGGGCAGGGCCAGAAACCAGTTCGAAACCCCTTTTAAGTTAATCGACGCGAACTTTCTATTTTATTCTTTTTTTCGCCGGCAATTTCCATCGCGCCCCTTCCACTTTTTTCGCGCAGTCCCCGATTCTACGACAGATTCGAAAACTCCGAGTTTGTTCGAATTAAAAAGAAAAACTGTACTGACGAACAAGTCGAATTTCGTTACAAGGAAATTAAAACCGAAAATTTTCGTTCTAAAAAAAATATTTGGTACGTTATACAGGCATTGTTAATAGCAATATAATGAACACCACATATTCAATGTACGACTCCATAGCTCACTCAATATATCATATATATATATATATATATATATATATATATATATATATATATATATATATATGTAATCAGGTTAGCTTAGGTACTTTTAAGGACTTCAAAGGAAATTTTAATTAGGAAAATATTTTCCGAATATCTTTTCGATTATACGACATATATTGATTGAGTCGCTTCGTGGCTATTAATCAAGACAGTTGAACTGTGACAGTATAAGAGCGTTATATCTGTCGGCATATTTAGATTTCTCACATTGTACATGTGTTCTTAAACATATGTTCGGTCTACTCCAAGTGGTTGTAAGTGGGGGGGGGAAAAGTTTCTTTCGGCCAAGATCCGCTTCGCGAAATCGCCGACTCATTCTCCGTTCAGTCCGTTCGTCGTCATCAGTGAAAGTTCCTATGGCCGAAATCGGCGATCAAAATTAATATCCCGACCCACTAACTCCTCTTCATCATCGCGGGCTCGTTCCTGGCGTCGGTTCCTTCCGGCCATTCACAGTCGCCTACTGACGGCGGGAGAAACCTTGCAGACTGAAAACACTAATCCACTCCTCCGGAGTTTACCTTAATGGGGGGGGGGGACATCCAATCTTTTGTACTTAACAGTGCTGCCTGAATAGCGCCTCGGGCTCATCAACAGCGTCTATCACAAGACTCTTTTCTGGCTTTTCTTGTACAACATATGAAAATCATTATAAATAATAAAATTTTTACATAGCGGGTTCAATCATCCCGGATCATTCCCCAGCATTTCTTACATAAAATATCTTACACATATCTTAAATGGTTTTGGCGGGGACACGAAACTATTTTCCATATATATATATATATATATATATATATATATATATATATATGTGTGGTATTTTGTGTAGTATTTTCAGAGCGAAACTTTGGCGGCTCTCGGGGGGCGAGGATGACGCGTCTAAAAAAAAGTCCTCCGCCATTTTCTATTCGGAGTTTCAACCCCTTCTTATCTCTTATTCGGGTCGACGGATTCAAAGTTCACCTTCCGAAGTCTCCGCATACTTCGAAGGGCGCCCCACTTCTTATTCCGTTCTAGGCCACTGGGGCCACTAGCATTACACATACCTATTAGGGACACTGCGCAATCTGTATATATATATAAACTTGTGAGGAATACCTGTTTTGTGGTCTGCGTGGGGTTAGAATACCGTAGATTTAGTGTGTTTCCTCTGGTTTGGTCTTTTGCTAGACCGGCTGCTCGCCATCTTCAGTAGCGGTGTCAGTCACTTTTGGATGTTTTCTGGGCATCTTAACTGAACTGTCACTGTCACTTGTACTGTCTCTGAACTGTGCCAAAGTGACCAACACCGCTACTGAAGACGGCGAGCAGCCGGTCTAGCGAAGGACAAAACCAGCGATAGGAAACAGAAACACACGAAATCTTCGGTAAACTTAGCGTTAGTTGGTTTCATTTCATGATTCTGATCGCATGTTGTGCATTCTTTGCCAAAATACCTTTCTCTTGAAAAAAAAGAGACTGCATCTTTTTCAGTTCTAGCTAAATGCCAAATTTTCATCTTTTTTTTTACAAAAATTAAGCTTTTTTTTGAATGAATTCAGAGAGGACATGGCCCCAAACGAACATTCCCCTTATGATTGTAAGAAATTTGGCGGAATTTATAAGAAATTATAACTATTTAAGTTTAACATCTACATTTTCTCTTTAGTTAGTGAACCAACACCCGAGCGAGCTTGACTGGAATGGTTTTTGTCCATTGGGCAGGATTTTTGTTCTTTCAAACTCGACTCAACAACCCAAATACTGTTTAAATCATTAATAACACCGATATATAGTCAAGTAATAATGTTCTAAGCGAGAAAATCGTTATAAATCTGATTAGCTGGCTGGTTACTGATTAGAGCTCATTTTGCAGCTGTTTCAGCACAATCTGAGACGACCGACACTTGTGCCCGCCCATTGTGCCCTTTTGTTGTGTCTCTCTCTCTCTCTCGTTTTACCACACAGCTCAGACCTGTTTCTGTCTCGTTTCAAATTCTGTATATCGTCTATCGCTTACAGACCGAAGAAGAAGAGACGGAGCGCAACCACGACGGAATAAATTGGCTCCTAACATATTTCCATTTATAAGCATTTAGATTTTTTCTGTGCGGTTAATCGATTGGAGCGTGGCCGAAATTTGTTTTTGAAATTAATTTCGAAATTCTTGCCCCCCGATATTCTTTGTTCCTCCGAAATTGTTGTTATTCGGGCCGTAGGGTTTCGGCGCCTCTCTAATTTCAGAGGCCCAATTTAGCCTGAAACGCGGTATTATAAATGGACAGTGCGCTGGTTTTATTGTTCCTCCTTCTCCCTTTGTCCCCTCTTTCTTCTTGTCCGTTTGTTTTCTGTCCGTTTTCAATTTTAAATTCCGATTAGCCTGAACACAAGGAACAGTTTTCCCCGGCCCGTTAAAATGTCTTTCTTACTCTTAACAATAGTTCTTACTGTTTATTACCAGTTTTCTGATGAACTTTGTCCACTCACTAAAACCTAGGAACAGTATATCTTAAATTAATGTTTAAAGTCGATCACTGTTATAGGTAATTTATATTTAATTCCGATCAAAAGTCCTTCTAACACTCCTTAATGCTCCACGGTGTGTATCAAATCTATTGATGAATTAATAAAATCCTGAATTTCTGAATAATCTTTCCCGCTTCACTCCTCATCCTAATTCATTCGTTGAAGCCCTCTTCTCTGTTGCCCATCCATTATCCCCCCCCCACCCCCAAGACGGCTTAAACTTCATCAGGATTTACGTCAAAAGTGCCATCGTTGGGCGTCTTCTTTATCTTTAACTGTGTCCGCATTTTTACTTGAAGGTTGATTGTACAATAACTATTGAAGACAATTATAGAAAAGTATTGTAATTTTTTTATTAAAAAATATTAGGACATAAGACTAATGTTGTTAACTTGTGCGCTCCGGTTGTCCACCTAACAACCTCACGAACTGTCCAAGTCTAATGCAGTCGCATTTCTTATTACGCGTTTAATTGATGTTTTCGCTGCGTAGGTCAAGAAAATTGTTCAGAATGACTTCTTAATCTTGTTCACGAATTTATATCTCGCACAGATGAACAGATTTTGAAGACCGCCGGTTTATGCAATAAATCTATCTATCTCTAGGAGAAAAGTTTAAAATATTTCTGATAGCAACGGCGCCGGAAAAAAAATGTATTTCTACGCCCGGAGAGAATGTATTCGAGGAGAGAACACGAAGAGTAAATTGTCGACAAAGTCCAGCTTCCGTCGTAACTTTCGCGAAATTTTCGTTTGAAGGCCGTACCCCCCGCTGAACGCGTTCTCATGAATGATTCAAATTTTCATTTTCATTGTTACAACAGGGATAAGCTGCACGAAAGAGGCTGTGTAACTCCGACACGGGCGAATGGAGAAACTGCACCGGCAGTAAACGACTGTTACATAGCTCGACCGTTAAAAAGAACATTTATTTCAACTCGCGTTAAAAAACCCCTGTTAATTGTCCCCGGTCTTTATTATTTTTAGCGTATGAAACATTTTATTTGCCATTTCTCACAGCGCCGTGTAGAAACACGGGCTGCAGGTTATGTAACGCTAGGTTATGGCCGTGACCTGTACCGTTTTTCTACTTTTTTTTTGGTGCGCTCCATAATCAATTCAAACACTAATATCTGAGTCGGTGCTTAAATTTGAATACTGTTGTGAACCGGTTGTTAAACACTCCGACTATATCTAACGTATACCAGTCTCTTTCGTCTCTATTTGGGTCTACGATCTGTTAGAACAATTCTCGGCCGTATTCTGGAGGTTTATAATTTGACCTCAATTCAACTCATTTTGTGCGAGAGTTTCGCATCCGAACATAAATAAATAAATTAATAGCGCTGACGGGATGCTTAAACTTTGAATATAAAGCAAAAACGGCTTGTAGATGAGTTCGGAGTGTAGATCAAAATAAAAGTTAAATGAGCGAAGGTTTCTTGAGCTTAGATTGGCACTAACTCGCTGTAGGATCACTTAACACTGTGGCAGAAACTTCGGTATACCGTCTGTTTCCGACGTTTCGTAACTTTTACCTGTTCCATCATCAGGGTCCGACCGAAGTGTGTATCAATTTAGGGTCCTATCTGTACCTACCTGTAGGTAGGGTGTCGTTATCCTCTAGGAACCGGAAAGTATCGTTATGCCAGGAACCATCCTACCCGATAATGCCTATTAAAGTTATTCTTGTTTTTCTACTATTGCCTGCCTGATAATCATGATAACACAGGGCGTCAACCCCTGCTAATACTACAGGGAGTTTAAAAATATAAGTCGTTTTTCATTTGCCAACCCCACGCTAAACGAAAATTCCAATTAAAATTGAGTATATTGTTGGGGTCATGTCCGCGTACAGTGGCCGGATGGCGAGACGCCGAAACCGGTTCCAGCTTTTGACCAAATCGGGTGGGTTTTTCCCCGTTTGGTCGTCGAAACGTTCGTCAATGGCCTTACCTCTTGTGAATATTTTTTGTAGGATATCTTTTTCACTAGAATTTATATATGGTTTTATACTAGACTTTACACTAGAATTTATACAAGGTTTTATACTAGACTTTACACTAGAATTTATACAAGGTTTTATACTAGACTTTACACTAGAATTTATACAAGGTTTTATACTAGACTTTACACTAGAATTTATACAAGGTTTTATACTAGACTTTACACTAGAATTTATACAAGGTTTTATACTAGACTTTACACTAAAATTTATACAAAGCTTTATACTAGACTTTATACAAGAATATATACAATGCTTTTTACTAGACATTATACAATAATTTATACAAGGTTTTATACTAGACTTTACACTAAAATTTATACAAGGCTTTATACTAGACTTTACACTAGAATTTATACTAAACATTATACTTTATAGAAGGCATTGTACTGCTTGATACTTCTGGTCGACCGCCTGCGACATAGTTACGGCCCGATTTCAACTATTCCTTAGTATAGAAGCACCTCTAGGTATTGCAAGAGAGATGTTGTTAACTAATTTATTTCCGTCTGACGCATGCCACGAATATTTTGTGTCTTTGGCTGAAAGGGCGACCCCGCGGCCCTTCATAGTAGTACCTGAAATGCGTGATCGCGTCCTTCCAAATCCGCGCAAGCGCACTCCCAGCGAACCGTGTCCCTTTAAACGTCCTGAATGTGGACTCTAGGCTATCGCGATGGGGGTCCGAAGCCGGCCCTTGAGAGTGGGCTCGCGCCCTCCCAAGGGCTGAATAATAGATTCACGATTAATAAAAACTCCCTCCTCCTCCTCCTCCCTTCGATCGATCACAAACAAGCTGTATAAGTCGTACCTGTGGCCGGGCAGACTTCTTCTTCTGTCACGTCAATGTTATTCAACAACCTGATTTTAATCAATAACGATTTGAATAATAACCGTTCCGGAATTAATACAGTATTTGAATAATGGCGCCAATATTAATCTCGGCCGGTGACTGAGTCATGGAATAGCCTATCGATTGCTGTGGAAAGAAAAAACTGCACTCTATTAAGGGCCCCCGGTGGGTTCATTTGCATCTTAATAGGCTCTCAACAATTGATACTCATACAATTTACAATAGATGTCATAAAATAGAAAAAATTTACAAAAATTGTGTTGTGTGAACCAAAAGAATTTTGTTTTAACCTCCATTATATGTTGCTAGCCTTATTGCAAGTAAATCTGTGTTGCATTATTTGTTTTTGCTCTATCCAAAAACTAACCGTCAGTTTGAATTGCAGCGCGGAGCGAATTCCGACAGAAATTTTTTCGGAATTAATTTTGAAATTCTTTCTCTGACCTCTCTCGCTTTCGAAATTAGTCCACATTTTTCCCCGTTAGAACGTCCTGAATTCAAGCGAGCAATGCACAACAATTTGGGTTCGGTAATTTTACCGGAGCAGTTAAACCGGTCTAGAGGAGATAAATTGAAAACAAATATTTTTTTAATGTATTTTTTATTAAAGATTTGAATCCGCTTCAAAATTCAATGAACCCAATTTCATACAAGTTCGATTCTATTTATATACAATAATCGTTCAGATCAGTTTTAAATACTTCAATTATGTGTGTCTTATGTAAAATATACATATATATGCTTAAATGTGTGCTATGGCTTTACGGTCTTACATTAACATGTATGTAGCCAAAACTAAGGTAGTACTTTCTACCTCAGTTCCTCTGAAATACATTTACTAAAGACGTTATAATACCAGATAACGGATAGTTGTTTCAAAATGTATTTCTACTTCAAATACATACTGCGTCGAACATGCAGTAGAGTGTCGTCGGTTTATGAAGGGTCTATACTGTGGGGTAGAGGGCCCCCGTTGGGACCAAGGGCCAAGGGCAATTTTCACCACAGCTCTCCGACCATTATTATGTAAGAAGTGAGGCCGCTTCGATTTGTTTCACCGGCCAAACCTCTCCATTCGTCAATTAACGGGAACATGACTATAGGAATACGGCCGGTACAATTTTATATAAACGGAATTGGATTTTCACAATGGAACCGAGAATATAGAACGGTACTGGTAACAAGGTAATGGGTAATATTCGGTTGGCAACTAAGTCATTGCGGACCGCACCGATACAGTTATTCATAATTTTAAATCTTCGAACTGATTAGCTTATCCGTTATAGAATACCTGTTTTGTGGTCTGCGAGGGGTTCGAATAGATTTCGTGTGTTTCTGTCTCCTCTCGCCATCTTCAGTAGCGGTGTTAGCCGGCGAGCAGCCGAAACCAGTCTGGCAAAAGACCAAACCACGAGACCAAAGAGGAGAGAGAAACACACGAAATCTACGGTTATTCGTTACTTTATTACTCAGTTGAAACATTCAAGTATTCAATATCTATTGAAACGCGGTGTAACGTAAAGAACGTTATCGTCGTATTTTGATGAAAATCTCAGGAGTGGACAACCGATTAAATAAAAGTTCGGTATTCGGGGAAATAGTTAATACCAGTATAGGCGATTTTGAGGGCTGTTCTAGTGCCGTGAATATAGTGCCGAATGTGCAGTTGATTGCACCGGGGCGATATGGGCCGTCCCCCCTTGCCAAGGTGCCCCAATATCGAACCAACGTCGCGATCGATCATGTTCCAAGTCTAGGTCAACGTCACCGGATTAGCGGTACGTCTTCCGGTCGCACATTTACATATTTCAAATATAAATTTGTAATTTTCTCCCGGCCGTTTCATTGCTACAACCGTAGAGTACAATCGATCGTTAGCACGGGTAACGGACATAATGGGAGGAAACGTGACTTGATTGTCACTTTTTTAATTTTATTTATTTTCTCGTTACGTTTAAATTATTTGGCCAAATTTGTAATTCGTATCACAACTCGCGAACAAATTATTAATTTTCGACCGTACTTGGAAGCTCAACTGGGTTTTCCTGGAACCGTCCAATTCCTAGACCTAGATCCGTTCCGTTTTTATAGGGAAAACTATCCTATCGTTTCCTCGCTTGTCACCTTCCTGAGAAATCCCTAGCGCCTCCCCAGTAGGAAACGACCGCGTTACTTAAAATTACTTAAAAGTACACAGCGAAGTAGCACTACTAACAAGTGCAGAACAGCGCTGGCTTTATTATTATCAATGTATTTATTTTCTCAGTATGTTTATATCACGCGGCCGAATTTGTAATTAAAATTTGTAATCGGCGTTATTTGAACCCAATGCCCCCTTTAACTACTAAGCTATAACCCTGTAAAATATACATAAGGTTAACGAATTGTCCATTCGGGACTGTATAAATTTATACATGAGAACTTCGCTGCAATCGACCGCGACTTCGTGACCCAATCTCGGTGCACCGTTATAACGACTGCATTTTGGATGCAGAACGAAACCCCCCCCCTTTTATGGGCCCAATTTCACTTCATTCAACTTTGAAACGATTAGAGGAAACGACGTCGTCAGGTTCCTCGCTAATCGTGTTCACGATTAACTTGTTTCCATCAATATTTTTGTCACACCTCCAAAATTGTGACGAATATGCGACATTTACTTTTACGGTGGAATATGTGCACATTATATATTCTTCTAGTCGTGTGTGCTATAAGCTCCGTGGAACTTCTTCTATACGCGTACAAATAAAGTAAACGAGTTGTGTAAACGTTGTAATGAATATTGGTACACGGGGGAATTGGGCGATCGGTACAAGAGTTACATAACTATTTAGTTAGGTCACTGTCCTCTCGCCCTACCTAACCCAATAACCTTTCAACTAAATACTAAAAACTCATACTTTCCGACTGTTATAAATCTGGCTGTATTCACCTTTTTTTATAAATATTTATTTATTTTATCGATGAAACAATCTATTGTTGAGAACATTTTCTGATTCTAAACGAACGCGTTGAAGCACATACTAGTCATGTGATACTACTCTGATGTTTCTCATGTCTTTATTCTGATCTCTCTCATCAATTCTCTTCATGTTTTCTCCTATTATATGTGAATAACTGAACTGAAGTTTCATCTTCATCCAAGTCTCAATCTGTCCGTCGATTCACGAATCACCATTAGGTATACTTTTCCTCGAATCCCGGCTAAGAAAAAAAACCCCTGGGGATTATCGGGAATTTAAAAGAAACTTGTGTAAAACTTCGGGAGACATTTATAGAAAATGACGGAGAGTATATTATCGATTAATAAATAATATTTTTGTTTTTGTGAAATTGTTTGTATTCAATTCGGGCACGAACTTATGCCATCGTCCAATCGAAAAACTCGAGCTTCTGTTATTTCGTTAATTGTTAAATTACACTGGAAAATAAATAGCTAATATATAAATTATAATAAGTATACTCTACGCAGTACATTATTGTTTAACGAATACTATTTTTCGTGAAATGTGTTCTATTTAATTTGGTTTAAAATCGGGCACGAACTTTTGTGATATGCGCGCGTAATGATATTTTGAGGCGACGAGCCCTTAAACAGAAGAGAAATTAGCGGAAAAATAATAATTGCTGGACTTAAGACTGTGTAAACTGGGACCGAAGCCAAGATTAAGAGGGCGCGGCATTTTAATCCCGCTTTTCCAGAGTTACTTTACGTCCTCCCCCACCCCAGCTACCCTCCGTGGTAAATTACTTTTCCAAATATTTCCCTGGAAATTGTCGCGTCCCCGAAAAAGGGGACGAAAAATGGCCGCCGTTCTCTCTGGGTGGACTTAGGGAAAAGCGCAAGAGAAACACCAAATCGTGAGATTCGAATTCAAGGCTTCCAGCCGTCGGCAGAGTAACAGGGCAGTAACTGTTACGACCAAAGAAAAATTACACACGGACGCACAACACTGAATAACATTCTAGCGGGGTTTTTTTTTTTCAGAAATAGACTTGTTTCGCCTCTATTTTCGGACCGACTCATTTGGACAGACCTTTAGCGTGAACTCGCCGAATGATGGTCAAACAATATTTTCCCAACCGGCGTCTATTTTCACAATTGGCCCCGTACCGCCCCGCCGCTGGGAAAAAGGTAGACCGGTTTGACAGAAGGGTAGGCAGCAAAACGCCAAAACGAAATCGGTCTGCCCAATTATATTGTTAATTTCAACAATTTATGTATTCTTTTATACAACATTTAATTTTAATATTATTTTTATTTGTTCAATAAAATTTCGTAGCTAGTAACTAGCTGCTTCTCACCTGGCCGTTACGTGGCCCATGATTTCGGGGCTCTGATTTTTTTGAAATTTAAAACCGCGACAAATGGGACCGATTCAACAACGTTTCTTCCAACAGTGTTACCGAGGAAACAATGCCGCTCAGAAGACTTATCGTAACTCAATTCCAAATTTTAGAATACCTGTCTTGTGGTCTGCGAGGGAGGGGTCGGAATGCCGTAGATTTCGTGTTTTCTTTTTGCTAGTAAAAGACCAAACCAGCGAGAGGAGACAGAAACAGACGAATTCCAAATCTTTTGAAATAAAGAGAGGTCTGGATCCTTCTTTCTGAAAATGTGCGACATATATAACTTATTCACGGACAGACAGGCAGACAGCACTAGAGTTTTAATAAATTCGTTTTCTCTCTTAATTAGATCATTGAGCTACTTAGGTCCCATTTTTGGCAACCTGCCTGTCTTCTGGCCCTCGTTGCCTTTCTCGGAATGTTTTCTCTGCAATTTGACCGGTCCCGAAAGTTTTTCGGCAGTTCAAACAAAAAAAAATACCTCGATTGAAAACCGGTATCTGGGTCGAAGAAAACCAGTCTGATTTCGTCAAGTTTTCTCAATATTCCCTCATTTCAAACGCACGAATAAACATTGAGTGTCTACATAATATTTGTAGACAACGCTCATTCAAGAGTTAATAATGTCTTCTATTATTCTGGATATTAACTTATCCTTGAGATGAGTACACCACCCCATCAATTTTGATTCTTATAATTTGTTTTCTTCCTTATTTATATAACCTTTTCTTTATTTCATAATCTTTTCGCGGTTGGCATTTGTGAAAGTTTCGCTCTCAATAACTGCCTCGTGACCGGTGGGTCGTTCATTAACCTTAATGTCCCGAGCTAATTTCTTGCCCATCATCGCGGGGTCAAATTAATCCTGGTTCGCCCATTCTTCATCCCGATTCATTCTCCCTTTATTTTCCAATCCTCCGTTTCTGTTTGTGTACCTCTTGGGGAAGATTGTTTGTTAACTCGTCGGTCTAAGTTAAATGGAATCCCCGAATCAGGGCCGACTTTGGAATTCCTCCCCTCCCGAACGCTCCAGAACCCTCTCTCTCTCATTACACACGGCAATGTCGACACTTATATTAAGTATTAATTAGAATAATAAACAAGAGTCGTCGATAAGGTAACATTATAATTTCAGTAGGTTGCCTATAAACCTCCCCGATGCTCGCTCCCCCGTTATGTGCTAGTTACTTTCACTGGACAGGATTTGTGTCCTTTCGAACTCTCTATTTTGTGGTCGGCAGTTATGATTCAGGTTTTTGTTTCACTCTAGTGTATTATAATTGCAAGATCAAGCAATTATTATTGCTTGATACAACTTTAACATACAACGGGAACCGGGTTAAACCACAGAGTAAACACATTTCGAAACACATTACGCGGCGTCACTTTATGCGAATTATATCTATAAATTTGATTTCTTGAAAACGTCTTGTAGGAATAAATTACAACACGAATTCTGCAACGGTATGAAGTTTTAAAACCTGGGTTCAGAAAATAGCCTATAATTATGAAAAATAACGATTGCATAAATAGTATGCTCTTTCAATAATTTATTCAATACATTCTTTAATGTATATAAAAAAACTGTATTTCTAACTCTCGCAGACAACGAAACGGGCGTTTCATAAAGTTTTATTTCTTAACTATCCCACTGTATTTAGGCGGTGTTTGGGGTGCCGTTGCGCTCCTATACCGGTCTACAAATAGACCGAAAATCCTTCTAGAAATGTACAGAATCGCTGAACCTAGATAGGCCCCCCAGGCAGGCATGTATCGGAAATCGAACGCCCTTTAGGGCTCCGTAACGGCCCTTTCGAGATTTCTTCCAGAGGGTCGGATAGATTTACTGTAGGACTTTTTAAAGGCCCCGTGTCATTTTCACCGCGACCCTCTCTTCTTCTTCTTCTTCTTCACCCCCGCCCGGAAGATTTCCTGGTGCGCTCCAGCTCCGATCGGAGAAAAATCGTCCCATCCGTCTTCATTTCCACCCCTCGCGACACTCCCGAAATCTTGCGTTTCTTGCGCGCCATAAATTACACGCCCTGTCGCCGATAAAAGTAACGGGTATATTCATACCGCATTACTTTTGTTGAAAATAATACAAGGAGTTTTAAATTTCCTCCATTTTATATATACCTTATTATTATATGATGTGTTCAGTGACGAGCGCTTTTTTTTGGTAACTGAATTTCACTATGACAGGTTTACTTCGGGGTAATTTAAAGCATTTAAAAGGTCGTTAATAGGCCGGATGGAACAAGAAAAAAAGGGTAGGAAACAACCCCTAATCCGTCTATTTGAACAACCCCAACCCGAAACAGCCCCCCGAAACGTTTGTAGAATCCGCGGAGCGAAACAAAGCTTTTGTCCTGTTCAAGCTCAGTGTCCACCATGTCCCATGTTGAACGGACATTAGTTCTCGCCGTCTGGTCTGAATATTCCTCTTTGAACGCGGCCCGGCGTCAGGTTCTTAAAACTTTAATAAAACTAATTTATGCCTCGTGGACTCGTTGTCGCGGCGAAATTTCATTAAGGAAACCTTTCCCCTTTCCCGGCAAAGCGCCACCTGTCGCCGAAGCGCCTCGAGGACTTCGCGAAGTACTGTCCATCGTCCGGCTCCGGCCGAGGACAACGAGAGGACACTTCGACATGAAATTCGAGTGATCTTATCCAACAATACGTGAAAACGTGATATTTTCAAGCATGCGCGTTGCCCGGATTCCACAACCCGCTGTCGACAGTAGACAAACAGAGAAGAAACATACAGCAGATGTCCAATGTATTTTATCCAGCTCGTAGACAGCTGTCAGACATTCTGCCGGGTCGGATATTCTCCCAGACCTAGACCAGCCATTGGGAACTGGTACAGGAATTTATCGTCCATCAAATTCTCGAATATCAATTTATTGTTAGACGGTAATAATTAAGTTCCTAATCCCTAATCGAATTTCCGTTAAAATTCCGTTAATTACGAAAAATGGTGTCGTGGAAAATTGAAAAATTATCTTTTTTTTAAGGGCCAGGAAAAAGCGGAAAAGCGAGGCGACTCGACTACATTTTCATCGAAACTTCCGTTTATTCTATTCGTTATTTTCACAGCAGATTTATTGATATTGAATTACCGCAGCTTTCGCTTTGACGACGGTGATTTAATTCTTATTTTCCTGCCAAAGTAGTTCGTCTTTCGATTAGTCGATGAAAAAACCCTGTAGTGCATTGTGTGATGACAATGATGTTGAATAATTTTAATTCAGTAATCGCTCGGATTTTGATTGGGCCATTTATCTAAGAAAAATCATATTTTCCGTTATATAAGATCGCAAGTTTGACCGGATTTTTCGGCGGAAAAGGCCCCCGGTACGATTGGGCTTGCGTCACAGCACAATAAACGTTAGCCGACGCAAGCGACTCATAACGTCAACAGAATGCTATTTGTCTGTTTGTCGGAAACGGGGAGGGATTGTTTGTTTCTGTTGTGTTGACTCTCGCTTCAATCAGCCGTCAGTCGGGGTTTCTCCCGGCAGGCGGTAGAACTTCCGTTTACGTACGCCGGAGGAGATTTTAATTATGCACCTGTTGTGTACACAAGACATTGTCATGACTCGTGCAAAAACTATTCTATTGTTGACGAATACGATTTTTTCTATTCGAGCTTTTCTAATCGCTCCACCTCTTGGCCGGATAATCGTCAGTAGAAATTAGTTTAGAATACGTCTATTTTCGCGATTAGCCCCTTGGGCTGGGAAAAAGGTAGACAGGTTTGACAGAAGGGAGGCAACGAAAACGCCGAAACTATATTATTAATTCCAACAATTTATGTATTCTTTTAATTGTATTACAATTTTTATTTGTTCAATATCAATTTTGTAGCTAGTAACTAGCTGTTTCTCAACTGGCCGTCACGTGGCCCTTGATTTCGGGACTCTATATATAGATTCTGAAATAAAACATAAAAAAAAAACCGCGACAACTGGGACCGATTCAACGATGTTTCTTCCGACAATGTTACCGAGGACTTATCGTAACTCAATTCCAAATTTTAGAATACCTGTTTTCTGGTCTGCGAGGGGTTGGAATACCGTAGATTTCGTGTGCTTCTGTCTCCTTTCGCTCGTTTGGTCTCTTGCCAGACCGGTTTCGGCCGCTCGCCATCTTCAGTAGCGGCGTTAGTCACTTTGGATGTTTTGTGGGCGCCCTCACTCTACTGTCACACGGTGACAGCTGGCCCAGCAAAAGGCCAAACCGGCGAGAGGAAACACAAACACACGTAGAAATGTTGCTACTGTCCCTTACTGGAATTGTTTCAAATCTATATTTCTTATAATACTCCTATTTTTGTTTTCACTACAGAACTGCCTGAGAAAAATCAGGGTTATACAGGTCTTACGTGTTTATAGGTTTTAATATGGCTTTGTACAGTATGAGTTTGTTTGCTGAGGTCAATTTTCTGAAAGTCCGTTTTAAGTAATGGCCTTAATAATCCAAATTTACGGCCCGAGTTCAATTTCTTTCAGTCAGGTGTTGGGATTCCACACTTAAGTCTGTCGAGTAAAATTATATATTTCTTCCTACACGTATAATGGGCCTGTAGGCATCGTTAGACTTCACCTCGGTCGGGTCGATCTGTTGATTAATCTTGGGGGGGCTTGAAAAGGTCACAGGTTGTTAGAGCGGCTTCTTTTTGACGTTTCGCGGAAAATTGCGATTTTCCACACACACACACACACACACGCGCGCCAACACACACACACACACGGGTTCAAAAGGAACCAAAAGTGTTCGAAACCCGCTCCGCGTCCTTTAACCCTTAAGGACAAATCTCCTTCCCAGACTCGAGAGTTTTGTGGCGTAAGAATGAAGATCCTTTCTGGCCGGGTTTCTATCTAACAAAATACTTATAAGGATACACTTACGTATAAGGTTGATACATAAAAATAAAAAGTTTTATAGTTGATAAATTATTGTACGAAAAGGCTCCAGTCATTTGGACTACAGCTCTGTAGTCGTTCCTCAACAACCAGATTAGTGCGGTTTTGAAAAAAAAATCGGTTTTAATTAATGCGAGACAAATTTCAGATACCATTGTAATACACATTTGTACATATGCATTCGCTGTACATATTTTTACATAATTAATTTTTGATTACTGCGCCTCTCGTTAACGACGCAGACATTCGTTAAGAGACCATTGTACGCTACAACACAATCTACAATCGCTGCCTAACGATCGTTTGTTTTCTACCGTCCAATTGAAATTAGAACAGTTTGTTTTTACCGAAAATAAAGTTTTTAACAGACATTTTATAACTCAAGAATTATCGCAGGGTGAATTTTTACTAACGGTTTTTCTGAAATATTTTTCAAGATTCATCATTAATTATTATTAATTATTTCCACCGCTTATTAATTTTTATTATATAGAGCCCCCAAAAATGTTTCACTATGGTCGTATTTTCAGTTTCATCACTTGCCGTTCAATAACAATAATAATGTATTCTCCTGCAACTAATGTAATTACTGTTTTAGCTTCGTAGCTATCAGCTGTTACGAAATTAATTACTGCTTGTTATTGTACTTATATCTTGTCGAAAATGTCGTAAAAGATGCCCTTTCCCGAATCTGGGACGTTTCCTGAACAGCGTTTAACCCAAAGGAGTCAGTCGGGAAATCTCTGGACGAACACGGAACAACTTGGTCTCCCAAGTTCGTACAGATTTGAACTTGATGTTAGTATGAGGCCAAGTTTTAAGCCCTTCTCCTCCTCCTCCTCCTCCTCATCTGCTTCTTCTTCTTGTACTTCGATAAACCCCCACTTTGACTTTATCGCGGAAGGAAGTACGAAGATAAAAGGACTTCCGGATAGTCGGAGTAATCGGTTTTTGTCCGTTCGATTCGTCCTAATCCAAGTTCTGTCTGAAACTGCCAAGCAATTGGTTAAAATTTAAAAAATATATATATATATATATATATATATATATATATATATTTAAAACTGTTTCTCGAACGCATAATGAGAATTGTGCGGCGAACAAGTTTTCATAGGGGTCATTAATTTTTCGCGTCCAAATCGCCACAATACGATGATTACAGTTTATTCGATATCTCTGTTTCGTGCAGGAAAATTCCAACTTCCTGACGCGTTTCTAGTACGAGACGGAGTATAATTGCCAATTACAGAATCACGAATAGATAGATACGGTCGAACTTGGAAAAATAAGCTTGGACGAATAAACCGCAACATTCTGACGTATAATTAAATATATGATATATGGAGATATTCAAAAACAGTAATAAATGTGAAAATGAAAGTAATTCTTCTTGGCTTACTGGGAAGTGTCACGGTACCTGAGCAACCCGGCTAGTAGGACCAATACATAGATTTCCTGTGCTAGTATGTTTTGAGCTCGTTATAAACATAAATATTATGTAAGTTTGGTGTTATGCCGACTCTGTCGAGTAAACGTCGTTCTCGAAGCGCCTGCTCCAGGACGTGGAAGAAGTTTCGTAGATGAAGTTTCACGAAGTCAACACCGCGGGGAGCGATAACGCGTATTCGATCCGCTCCGATTTCACATCCTGTCTCGCGATTTCCGGATTGAATCGATTTCGGGACGGGCAATTAAAAACGGAAATGCGAAAATGGACGGAAATTCGTATCCCTCGGTGAGGAAATATTACGTCCAGCAAGGACCCAGTTTCGAAACCGAGTATTTTCACACCCCGAAAAGGACTTCTCAAGACTTACTAAGTCGACAAATTGACTGTATACGGAGCTATAGGACATCCAAGAAAGTTTAACATACCTGTTCTGTGGGCTGCGAGGGGTTGGAATACCGTAGATTTAGTGTGTTTCTGCCTCATCTCGTGTACAGGTGACAGTGACAGTGCAGTGAGGGTGCCCCCTGAAAAACATCCAAAGTGCCAAAACTGACTAACACCGGCTACTGAAGATGGGGCGAGCGGCCGAAACCGGTCTAGCAAAAGTCCAAACCTGCGAGAGGAGACAGAAACACAACAAATCTATGGTCTTTTTTTTCTTGTATATTTATTTTAAGTCGCGACTACAAATTTTAAAATTATACTTAGTGTCAAAGCGATAGGACGGCACTAATGTAGTTGTAACGGAGAATCCGCCCGTTGATAGTGTGGGTGAGAAAGAATGATATTTTGCAAATATTTCGTACCTAAACCATGCTGACATTTATCGGAAAATGTCATTTCCCGCATATATCGTTCTTTCCCAGTAACAAATATATTTGTGTATGTTCAGTCCTCGTTTTCGTGTATTGGAAAATCATTGTTTTTTGTATTTTCGGTTGCTTGTAGTCGGCAATTTTCTTTTTTTGAGTTTAACATACCTGTTTTGTGGTCAGCGAGGGGTTGGAATACCGTAGATTTGTTGTGTTTCTGTCTCCTCTCGCCGGTTTCGGTCTTTCGCCACACCGGTTTCTCGGATGATTTTCGGGCATGCACACTGCACCGTGTCACTGTCACTTGTACTATCCGCTACTGAAGATGGCGAGCGGCCGAAACCGGTCTGGCAAAAGACCAAACCAGCGACAACGGTGTTCTCTTCGGTAGTCACTTCGCGAGCATATCTTGTTTATAACAACAGGTATTCCAAACTAGCAATCAAAGACGAAATATTTAAAGCGATGTTTTTGTTTTCGACAGATTTCCCACTCTATTACACAGAATGATTATTGCTTTTTTTACTTCGTTTGGATCATCATCCGGGCTTTTCGTTTCAACTTGTTATACTCAGGTACCTGTATAAATGAAAATTATCTGCTTCTGTAAGGGAAAGTTATATAGAAAGGGGCCGGCGGAGTGGTCATTCAAAGCTCACCCTGCGATTGTTTCAGGAAGCTTCTCGGTATAATCAGAAGAAGTTTCCCGGCATTTTTACCATTCAGATTATATTTTTTTCGGCCTCCCGATTTTTTTCCCTACTTAGAAAATATATTTCTGTTGTTCCCGCTTTAGAAATCGTAATTTCAAAACCTCTTCCTAAGCACATTATTTCGGAAGGTTGTTTCGGAAACATGAATTGTGTATAGTTTAACATACCTGTTTTGTGGTCTTCGAGGGGTTGGAATTCTGTAGATTTGTTGTGTTTCTGTCTCCTCTCGCCGGTTCGGTCTTTCGCCAGACCGGTTTCGGCCGCACGCCATCTTCAGTAGCGGACAATACAAGTGATAGTGACACAGTGCAGTGAGGATACCCGAGAAACATCCAAAGTGCCAATAGTGACTAACACCGCTACTGAAGATGGCGAGCGGCCTAGCAAAAGACCGAACCGGCGAGAGGAGACAGAAACACAACAAATCTACGGTATGAATGGTATATCATTGTGCCCCTATCGCCCTAATCCTATGTCCAAAGCATATAGGGGGCTCTCTTTGACCTTAAATTTTGTTACGAAACTGTTGTAACTCCTACAAAATTCAATCTACTATCCTTTGTAAAATTGTAAATACATAAAATAAAATCTAAATAAACTTAAATAAACGGAGTATACACTCATGTACCGGGCACATCTCCCATGTAGTACGTAAAAAAATAGCTTTCTTATCCGTCAGATACGAGGGACATAAAGAAAACATACAGTTATAAAATAATAATTTTTTACTGGCTAATTTCAAATTTAAAGAGCGTCTAAATTTCTCTCTTATGAACGATATGATTCGAAATCGAACAGCACCGTATTGTGGCACTGTCGATGGCGTTTAAAAATTCAAACTATCCATAAAATATCCCCAACTATAATAATATAGCTATAAAATGGAGAAAGTCTACTCTTTGTCCTGGTCGAGTTGGGTCCTAAGACGTTCCAATCGGATTACAGTTTTTATTCACAACCGGGGGCGGATTCGACTCCGGATAATACTTAATTTGCATTCAGCTCTTTCCATTTAAAAAAAAAAATGAAAAGGGAAAAGAGAAAATACCGCATAAATATTAACAAAACCGAATGGATAAAAAAAACAAATCAGTTTTTCCCCCAGTTTTCCCCGGGCTCTCCTCCAGGAGGGTCGGAAATGTAAAAGCGGATCACGATTGCAGGAGTTGGAAGTTCGCCCTTTCAAAGCGCTTTTAAAAAAACCTTCAAATCTAAGAAAATTCTGTCCGAGTCAATCCCTTTATATCGCATTTATAAGACCGGTTTTATGCCGCAATCTCTGTGTTTTTTACTATTCTCGTTTCTCTCCTGTTTGTACGGTCTGTTGTTTTATGCTTCTTACATCATATTTTAGTTCCGGCTAGTTGTTTTTTTGTGGTTCAGTAAAGTTTCATTCTTGTTTTAGTCCTTTCGGCTTCGTTCAGTTTTTATGGTTTATTTAGTTTCTTTTGGCTTCGTGTTTTGTTAGGACTAATTATGTATCTTTATTAGTTACTCTTGTTTCCTTTATTTTCGCCTAGTTGTTGTTTTAATTCCTTTGGGTTTAATTCTTCTGTTCTTACTTTATTGTTTAGTTGTTTTCGCTTCCTATTTCGTTTTGACTTCAATCCTTTCGATATAAATAAGTTTAGTTTGCTTTAGATAAGTTCTTGATCTTTTATCCTCTTATAAGGTCTGTAGTTTTAATTCTAGTTTCTTTTAACTATTCCATTTGTGTATTTGTTGTTGATTCTTGGATAGCCTTCGTCTAAATCTAAATACTTGATGTACAGTGTATTTTCTTAAACTGGAACTCTTTCATTCCCCTCAGGAATCGAGCCTGCAGCTTTCGAGCAATAATTTTCGTTTTTATTCATTCCATTTTCTTCTCCTGTTTTCCAGGTTTACGTCTATGGCAGTAGATTGAAAACATTCAGCAATAACTGTCTATACAAGTCATTATATTATTGCTTTCGTGCACAATGGCGTGTTGTCGCAAAGTTCTTTAACACTTCGACGAAACCCTTATATCTAGTTTTCTAGTAGGAGGGAATATATTTTTGTCGTTCTTCGAGCCCCTCCAAGGGGGTGTGGGGCCGAGATGTTAACGAGGCCGGATGAATTTTAAAAATGGGGGGGGCACTTGCAAAGCAGCGCGTCAGCACTGATGCGCGTTATTCGTGTACGAATTCGAGTTGGCGTTCGTGTTCGTGTCTGAGTGTCGAGTGAGACCCGCTAATTAGCGGCCTATATGGGGGGCCTACTACTGTGCCTCTCCTCAGTCCTCAGTAGAATATTCCCAGTCTCGTCCCCTCATTTTACTCCTTTTACTCGCGAAAAAGAAAAAAACAAATTTTCCTCCACAGGGACATTCATCCGACCGCTTTTATTTATTATTATCGCCGTTCCGCCTTTATTTCCGAACTCCTATTTTTCGTTATAGACGGAACAAAGAATTTTCAAATTACTTTTTAATATCTATATATATATATATATATATATATATATATATATATATATGATAATTCAAGTTCCGGTCGCGGAATACACTGTATTATCAATATATGTCATATATATCACATCAACATATATCAATAAATGTATTAATTGTATATATAAGTTTTGACCGTAATCGGTAGTTGATATAACGTGGGCTTACAATTGGTCGTGATCTCTCGAAGTGATAATCACTCTGTTAGTTTGTGATGATAATTGCAAGTTCTGTTCGCGGAAACCTTCGGCAGTTTGTTTGCAATTCGTATACCGGTATATGCGGTATAAACGCCTCGACCCGGATTCGGACACATTGTTACATGCGGTACAACTTTTACTGGCCGCATGTTGTGTAATTCCGGGAATATTACGTACGGTTTACCTGAGGATCAGTAGTAGATTCCTATAGTTTTGCAGTAGCTTTGTCCCCCTCCCCCGTCCGTGCCCGTAGTAGTCTCCGCGTGTCGTAATTTAAACTATAATGGGAGACTATTCTTGGAGAGGGGATAAGAAAAAAAAGAGAAGGGAGAATGCCGATTGAGGAAAATAGAAAGACCTCCCGGCGGAAGGGGAAAACCCGGGATTGGATAAGTGGTCGGCTCCTGTTGGATAAGTGGGACTCCTTTGAAAGTCCGTAACCAATTTCCCTGGATTCAATGCTGCGACCTTCAATCGGGAAAATGTGTTCGGCACGGCCCGGGCGGCGTTTTTCCAGACCGCCGGAATGTCTCTAGACCAGAATTATCCCCAGCGCGACATTTATTAAGGCCGGCGGTCTAGATTTTCACCCTCCCCGTATTCTAGACCGGTGGACCCCTATCCCACCCATAGAATAATGTTCAATATGTAATAACGTATAATGAATATACAATTAATTTATTCATCAATAGCCTCGTATTATTAGTGCGCTGGGCTTGCATTTTATTATACTTTGTTTTTGTTACACGAAGATTTCGAATAATTTTCAAATACGTGTCGTCATTTTTAATTACTAAACACTGTTCAACTAGAGTTAGGACGTTATAGTTCTTCTTTCCAAATTTTATTATGACTCAAGACACAGTTCTCTACGGACAGTAACACGGATAGACCTTGAAAACCTTGAAAAACTGTCTAGTCACGGCGTGTTCAATGTTTAACCGGTCTACGTTTATTCGAAACCTTTCTGCGACGTCCGGGGTCAAGGTCGACCTTAGCCATTGACACGTTCGAACGCGTCCCCAGTGCCGCCAACCCCGTCACCCGAATCGTAACCGCTCGGCGCCCGTTTAGGGACATTAAAATTTTATATTTATCTACAATTGAAATTGATCCTTTCAGGAGAACGCTAACGGAGAACGGCCGAGGACCCACCGCCTGAATTCGAAAAAAACGGTCTTCCAACGCGCTTATAAAAAGGGGGCCCAAGAAAAGACATATCTTTTAATAAATCGCCGATAAATTTAAATATATTTAGTATAGATCCTCTCTGAATAAATAGCAATAAGAAGACTTTACGCCGTCTTTTTAATTCGCCGGCCCTCAAAGTTGGCACACCTGTAGGACGGAGATTTTAGCTTTATCTCTGCGCGCGCTTTCAATTTCTGTTTTTCCGGCCGGCGCGAATGAAAGTGGCCCTCTATCCCCGTGCCCAGTCGTACGGATTATCCCGCGAACGGAAACAGGGGCCGAAAAACGCTCCGTTGAAAAGTGGGGAAAATGGCGGCGGAAATATGCCCGGATTTCTGAACCGTCGTCGCTCCTCGTCCGACCGGAAAAGCTGGAAAATGGGGCTCAGTTGATGAACGGAAGTTCGGCCCGTCCCAACCCCTAATTTCGTTTCGTTTTAATTTTTTCTAAAGCGCGATCGGCGCCAGACTGGACGTTACGCTGAAGTTCGGATATATACGGGGAATTCTTTTGTACGCCATCGATTTTTCAAATATATTTAGATACTTTTCACAAATGGCACTGTCGACGAACCGGTGACCGATAGATACACGCTCGCCAACCAGTCGGATTCGGTCCCGAAAAAGCGTTCGGTTTTTCGTTCGTAATTTTTTATAATTTCTTTTCGTAACGATTCGTGATAACTGGCGGCCGTCTCGGGCGATGGGTCCGACTCTTTAGACGGCGACTCGGCTATGGGGCTGGCTCTGATGAATCGCGCCGAAGAAGTCCAGTTGTTCCGCAAGTCGCGCGAAGTCTCCGTGCTGAGGAGGCGCGCGACCGAGCCGACCGAACCGAGCACCAGCACGAGCACCAGCACGAGCAACAACAACAACAACAACAACAACAGCAACAGCGGCAGCAACGACAACGGCTGCGGCCGCTACCGCCGCGAAGACGAGGAAGAGGTGACCGCCGCGGACAACCCGACCGGAGCCGGCGAGGACCTCGTCCTCAGCGTCCTCAACAAGCCCCTCGTCAACCACCAGCCGTCCACTTCCGAAGAGGAGGATCACCCGCCGACGGTAAGTTATCACCGACCTCATATAAATATATAACGAGGCTGTCCAACTATACCTACCGAAGGTTTATTTCAGATAGTCCCTAAACATAACCACCACCATAATTGGTAAATGAGTGATGGTTTCCTCGACCGGAACTTTAATTGGCACCGACTTCCGGTAAGATCGCCCGATGTTGTGGGATGAATTGTGACCGGGCCCTCCCGGGATGTTGACATTAGTTAACCAACTTACAATTTCCGATTACAAGATTCCGATCGACATTCGCTCGAACCGGTTCCTTCAGTTTCATTCCCGTCTCACTCCTCGCCCTAATTCACTCCTCAAAACCCTCTCCTCGGTTATGTTAAGAGACGTAAATAATTGTAGATTAAAATATGAAGCTCGATCGGTACAATAAATAGGAAATAAAATTAAATTTTCAGAGAAAGTGTCTCAGGGGATTTCGGAACGGATGTTTTCAAACGGAATGTAAAAAACAACAACAACAGAAGAAGATGTCAAAGTGAAAGTAAGTTTTCACTCGGTTTCGGGAGAAAAAGCTGAAAGTTTGGCAACCCCGAGCGAACTTTACCGCTCTGAACGCGTGCGATGCTCAATTCGAGCCAACGTAGGATCAAATTTCACCAAGCTGTAACTAAAGAATGGTGAACTTTCGCCCCCTATTCGTATATTATTATAATTGTACCGAACTTTGCATTGGCCAGTCGGTGATAATTCAATATTTTTGCGACAACCCGACAATAGTAAATCTTGTCCGGTCGGCGTTCCGGTCTCTTCTAGACCAGCTTCTTCCGCCCGTTCTCGACTTATCGTTCGTTCTTCTGGACAAACGTACGGTGCATACTAGATATGAAGAAAAATAATTAATTAAAATGCGCATCAAATGCATTTCTGTGCACATTAACCCCCCCCCTCCCCCCCTTCCAGCGGTTCTAACCCCTCGTCCATTGTCATTGTAGCCCCATTGCCGTTAGCGACAATCAAATATTTGCCCTAATTACAATCCAAGTTGATTGGTTCGACCGACAACATTTAATATAAATTATAATAACACTAATTTCCCGGTCTAATGTACAGTTGGAATATCATCGAAATTTTAGCATGCAATAGGCACAGCGACACATACTATGTTGGATATGTTGCGATTAATGTTTACCGTTCGTTTATATCTCATTTATAGAATATTCTTTTACACGCGCATAGAGAAGATTCTGTGCTTGAACAGGTCTCGATCCAGTGTCGTCCGGAACTTGGAGTGTCCTTTGGAGTATTGGTTCATTCGGTTCTGTACGAAATATATTTTAACCCGCAGTATGTATCGGTTGGACAGCCATAGTTTATGTTCATGTTATATGTGTGTATACAATATTTAACTGGTTAATATTGTAAAAGTTTTTTAATTTTGGGCGAATCAGCAGCAAACAGTTTCTCTTACGACTGTACAATTTTATTTATGGTACTTTTCCGTTAGCCGGGGGCGCAAGGGAAATGTCGCCAAATAATGTACAATTCCGCCAAATGTACTCTATTCTCTGAATTCATTCAAAGAGAGCGCGTTTTCCTTTTTTCTTCGATCTTAATTTTTGTAAAAAAGATGAAAATTTGGGATTGGTAAAGAATGCAACACGCGTTCTATAATGCGTACCTATAATTTTATTATAATAAGTTCACAAGTTTACCGTAGATTCGTGTGTTTCTGTCTCCTCTCGCTGGTCTGGTCTTTTGCTAGACCGGTTTCGCGGCTGCTCGCCATCTTCAGTAGCGCTGTGTTAGTCACTATGGCACTGTTAAGATAGTACAAGAGACAGTGACAGTGCAGTGTGAGGATGCCCCAAAAAACATCCAAGTGCCAAAGTGACTAACACCGCTATTGAAGGTGGCGAGCAGCCGGTCTAGCAAAGACCAAACCAGCGAGGGGAATCATGACGGTATTCCAACCCCTCGCAGACCTCTTTTGTGGCGGAGTACGTTGGCGGTGCAATCTTTCAGCATGCAGTCGCTCGCCGACTTGGTTCACAATTGTACCGAAAAGTACCAAGATTCGATACTATTTTTAGTTTAAAGCCGGATTTCGATTGCGATTCGAGTTTTACGTTTTCAAGTAAACCGTTGACTGTTGGTTAACCGAACGGTGGAAGCCGCTGTCCATATTCCTACATTCGCGGACAGTTTTATTTTTCCCGCTGTGAATTCTTGTCCCCCCATTTTAGCGTGGCCGAAAGTTCTATTAAAATCTTACCGAAACTAATTTTCCGGCTAAAATCCGAGACCAATTTTCAGAAACAGAAAACCGAATATTGGAGTGTAAGAAAGAGCGAGTCACGACGGATTACCAACTGAGCGCCGGAGAGATCCGGTCACGAAACTGCAATTACCCGCAGCCGACGCGATTATTCCCAACGGCCATTATTTAGCCATCCCGTGTTTTTCTTCCTTTTTTTTTTTTATTTCGGCCTCGCGCCGTTAAAATATACATTATAAACAATTTGGCGAATAGGGAAAATTGGTTAAGCGCTCTCGGCCCCGGGGCTTCCGGCGCCAGCTTAAATACTGATAGCGAATGGACCGTCGATCAAAGAGTCAAAACCTATTATTATTTTTTTTTTTTCATCATATTAATTTTAACACGCTCAATTTTATTTATATTGGGTGATGGCAGGAGTCGGTTCCCGATTAGGCGGCGGAAGCACGCAACTTATTACCGTGTCACAGTTTTATTTATTTTCGTATCGTTTGTAATGTCTTTCAAATATTACATTTTAACAGTTATTCGAAATGAATCTAGTATCGAATCCGAGTTTCAGTAACATAAACGCCGGGTAGTCTGAAGCCGGAATTTGTAATTGAATATATTAAAGATAGAATATGTTAGGTAAATGGAGCAATTTTCGGTACTTTTCCGTTAGCCGGTAGCGAGTGGAAAATCGCCAAATAATATAGAATTCATAGTTTGGAGAATTTACGCGGAGACGAGGAGTAAACGGTCCGTTTGAGCAAATTCTCGCTTGCTATTAATTAATATCTGTTTATAGTGAAACGTTTTCGACTATAATTCCCTAGACTGTTTTGTCATTAGATCACGGTTAAGCCAGAGAAACAATGTCTATTTTATATGTTTGAAGTTAAACGTACCTGTTTTGTGGTCTGCGAAGCGTTGGAATACCGTAGATTTTTGCCGGTTCGGTCTTCCGGCTAGACCGGTATTTATGTTTAAAGTCAATTTCGAATATTTATGATTCACCGTTGAAACACCCCTCTGGTCGCGATACTGGCGCGGAACTGCCAGAATGTTGTTATTTAAATTGATTCCACGTTAAACAATACGCCGACATTTTGATAAAATGACTCTACCTAAATTATAGACATATTGTTTGCCGCTGATTCTCGCCCCGACAACACGATACTGTTCTGTTGTCTGTTGTATTTTTGCATGATTCTCCTGAACAATATCGTCTTACCGTCATCCGATACGTACGCGCGTGTACACCATTATTACTGCACAGGTCGGATGAATGTTCACTGGGCGTCATTTTATCCACTGAAATCTGTACATGCAATAAAGTATATATATACATTTAACTGAAGGGAGATGTATAATAGAAGCGGTAAAACTTGGGGCGTCACCGCTCTCTGTAACGGTGTCACCGGCAGAGTTCTCCCGAGGTTAATTTCAAGCCGGTATAACAACTTTTTAACGAACTTTCGAAGAGAAAGAAACCAAAAAGTTTCGGCGGCCCGTTTCTCCGCCGGGGAAATATAACGCCATCCCAATATACGTTATATAAAACTGTGGTGATGTACACGACGCGTACGTTCGGACGACCGTCTAGAGTTAAGCTATAATATGCATAATTAATTTCTTTTGTACATTGTTTTCTTTTCTGAAAATAGGCGTTCGACATCCATCGACAAACTGTGAGGGCCTGTTGTTAGGTTAAGGGCCTATCAAATGTTGTTTAAATGTTCATTGTGGGTTTAATGGCCCACATTCAACCTTTCTACCACAGACAAGGGATTCTTATATATAAAATTGATGATTCTATTGTTATTGTAAGACATTAAAGCCTGTTTAATTTATACTATATATATATATATATATATATATATATATATATATATATATATATATATATGAAAGAGCTTTACGTCTATTCCTAGACCGGTTTCGGCGCAACGTTAGCCAGAAATGAAATATAACGCTTACCTTCTATTACTTATATTTTTTGTCTACAATCTACAAAACCCAAAAATCGCCGGGTTCCGGCAAGACATAAAATACACCAGATATTCATTGTGATACAACTGTTGTTATACATCATTGAAGCCGTTTAATTATAGTCGTTAACTCTAACCGACATTGTTAACTGTCAATAGACTGTTGGGAAATTAAGAATTGTCTGAAAATCTGTTATTTATGGGATAAGTACGGTATTACAAGCGAATTGAGTGGACGTAAGGTTTGGTAGCGGGTTGTGCAACGAGGTCAGAAGGGACGCGGTCTTTGTCCCAGTCCGGGGGTAGGCGGACGGGGGGCCTTTGAAGGATTATTTTAGGCCCTTTAAGGGCATTTGCGGTCGGTGCTTTTTGTCAGAGCGACGCCGGCAGAATAAACGGATGATTTGATTGCAGACGAGGAGGAGTTCCTGAAGTGACTCCGTATTGTTTCAATACGCTCTACTTAAACCGCCCCTGTTGCAATCTGTATTCACCCCTCGCCGGCTTTGTCTTTTTCCAGACCGGTTCCGGCCGCTCGCCGCCGACAGGTAGCTTTCCGCCAGTGGTCACTTAGGCATGAACTGTCAGCTCTGTAGTTGTCTCGGTTGTTTTATTATATACATATTATTTTATTTTGTGATCTACGAGGGTTTGGAGTATACTGTATTTTTCATGTTCTTCCGTCTCCTCTCGCCTGTTTGGTCTTTCGCCAGACCGGTTTCGGTCGTCTTCGGCAGCGGTGTCAATCACTTCGGATGCTTGTCACTTATTTGACTGGTGTAACAACTGACAGTGCTACTGAAGATGGCGAGCGGCCGAAACCGACAGTGCCACCGAGAGTACTATAACTTTACATGCGCTATACTGTAGCTGCTTCACTCGCATTTACGTCACGTATATTTTATTTATATACATTATTTACAAAATTATGATTGCGGTAATATGGTCCTATTGCCCTGTTGTATGTGGGAGGTTTGTTACTTAGTGTTGGTCGAACTTTAACCCCCTCGGTGTACCCTTTGTGCTGGTGTGTGTGTTAAGTCCCGCCGCCCCCATTGTCGTCGCGGTCTGGCAGCTAGGCCGTGGGGTGAAATCGATTTCATCCCCTCACCCTCCACCTCCCCAGCCAGTACACTAGTAACAATGGGAAAAATCAGTGAGTTGGTGTTAAACCCCCGCAGCCACCACCACCACCACCCCCGCCCATAGTAGGGCAGTTTTCCGCACTCACGATTGTGTTCAACACGACCTCGTGTCGGCTCCGGGGTGGGGGAGGGGTGAGGAAAGTGCCCGCTATAGGAGTTTCCCCGGCAGGAACACGCTCGCTCACGGAAAGTCTTACGATAAAACCACCCCGCCCCAGCACCCTGTTCGCACCCCTATTGGGGTGACGAAGAAATTAAATAGAAATTCCTTCGAACCAATAATTTTTTTTCACTGTTTTATTGTCACCTCAGTAAATTAATATTAATTTTCTGCCTACAAAATGAAATTTTGACTTTATACCAGAGGAAAATTGTCTTCAGGAAGGAGTTTTAATTATTCTACATTTTCACGACAGCCTGTGGCCGGATGCAGGAATTGTGTTCGTACAGTTTGGAAAGCCTATACAAATTGCGAATATCCAAGTTTGAATATTCTCAAAAACTATTAAATATAATATTTCTAACTAGCAGACAAAAACTTCATATTCGATACTCCACTACAATTTTTTCAACTTTCTTCAATTAGCAACTTCGTGGCCATATTTTTAGCTTGTTCCGTCCTGGGGTTGTCACGCGTGAATATTTTGCCCTCGCTACTGTCTGATTTATTCCTCCTCGTTTCGTTCTCGGCGTCGTTTGCCCACAAAGCGAATCTTGACCAATAGGACGAGAGTATTTGCCATTAGCCGAGTCGGACAATGCCCGAGCGAAACGGAACCGGACCGGTGCGTAGGGGCAGAACGAGCCAGTGACCGGCCAGTGATTACTCGGCATCGAGGGCACAATAATAGTGCCGATGTTGCGAAAAAAGCGAGAAAAACAAAGTGGACGGCCGAGCCGGCACTGGACTACAAAATGGAGCGGGCGTACAATTGAAAGCGAGGACATTATCGGGGCAGCGTACTATAGGGCCGCTTTTAATTCTAATTTTAAATATACAAACCTTAGGGGTCGAAAATATTATGGAAAATAACTGCTGCACCCTAATATATCTCCCCTATACCGGAGGGTGGACACGCATTCCGGTTTTACATATGTTATAAAGGGCCATATACCATAGTTAGCATATGCTAGAGTCCCGTTTGTTGTGTACAGTGTAATTATAAGAATTTAAGTACAAAATTATTTCTAGTTTTGAATACATGTTTTCTGGTTTTCGAGGGGTCGGTCTTGCCGGTTTCGACCGCTTGCCATCTTCAGTAGACCTAATTTGATAGGAGCTTTGAACGGTAGAGCTCGAAATCTACGATAAAATAAATTCCGGCAATTTTCGATTACTTCTACTATCCAAAGCGGTACGACTTAAATTCGTGAAAAAAGTTATTAAGTTAATTGAATAAAAATTATTTAAATTTTCAACGTGAGCCGCACTTAACGAAGCCCACTATCTCAATGCGCTCTAGAAGTCCCGTCGAATGCATATGCAGGCGTATGTACAGACATATTTGCTCTCTGAGCGTTTTTTCTATTTGAAAACATCTTATGCGGCGGCAGGAGAGTTAAAAATATTTCGAATACGCGATGAAAAATGCGGAAATATTCCCCGCCTAGAAGAGAGACCTCGGGGTCGGGTGTTCTCGACCTCGGGCCGCGAATTCTGTCGCGTTTTTCTGGAAAAATTTCTAGACCGGCATTACTGTCTAGAATTCCGGGCCACGGATCTAGAATTCGGGGTGAAAATAGTTTGGCCGCGGCAGAAACAAAGAGGAGTTTAACACGCGGTTTTAGGACGCGATAAGGTTTTTCGTATGAAAAGCAGAAAATTGTCTTTCAGATTTGAAGGTTTAAAAACCAGTCGCCCGGCAGTATTGAGAGCTAAACTCGGCACACGTGCCAATTATAAGAGAGGTATATTTTAAGTGAACCTATTATACTATGTATATATGAACTTATATAATGAATTTATTTCCTTTCTTCGTGGGGGTTCGTTACCACTT
The DNA here is from genome assembly GCA_019843655.1 of Lethocerus indicus. Lineage (NCBI taxonomy): Eukaryota > Metazoa > Arthropoda > Insecta > Hemiptera > Belostomatidae > Lethocerus > Lethocerus indicus. The sequence goes on along the minus strand of JACDQD010000008.1, from coordinate 247,864 downwards.
ATTTCTGTTCTTCAGTTGTGTTCCCTCTTCTGGTTGGTATGTGTGAAAGCGTTACTCTCAATACTGCTCCTGGGGACTCGATCTATAGTGTAGATCTGTAGAGTAGAGTGAGGTTGGTGTGCAGTAGGGGGTTGTGTTCTTAATTCTATTTAATATTTTCGACTGTAAAATTTTGGATTTTGTCGATATTTGTCGAGAAATAATATTTCGAAGGGAGGAAAGGTTGCATCGAAGTTTCTCGTATGACAATTTCCGCTAAATTGTCCACGATTAGATCAATTATTTAAGTACAATTTCAGGCTGGAAACGACCGAAACGTGAAACGAAATCCGTCCAATCCGTTCGCGGAATTGTTTTTTCAATGCTGTAAAATTTTGATTCGGTTTCCTCTTCAATTCGGCCACCGGGGCCACGGTGGGGTCACCCCCCCCGCCCCTGTGGGTCACCGGGGACATATTGAAAGTTCCCGGATGTAAAACCCGCATTCGGTAGAGGCCACTACTGGTCGTCGAATTTTACGAGCAAACCCTGTCACAATCCCGAACCACCATACTATGTATGCGCCATGTACCAGCCGGGATTGTCTAAGTTTTCCACCTATTCATTATGTTTTCGGTATTATTTTTCCAGTTTTCCAGCCGATATCGGCGAGCACGATATCCCAAATCTGGACTATAAGAGAACAGTGAATGTACTGTGATCAAAATTAAGATTTATTTATCGAATATTAAATATTTAGAGTTGAACGCGCGCTTTTAAAACCCGGTCCGTATTCTACCCGGTCTTAATCTACCTTATGAAAATACATTTCCGCTAAATAATATTTCGTAATGCCGACCAAAAAAAAGAAAAAGAAAAATAGAAAGAACGTACCAATTTCCCTAATGCACTTTGCATTAGTGGAAGAAAATCGGAAGAAATATTCTACCTCTCTTTCCTCCAATTATTGTAATTGTTTTTCAACTTTCATTTCATATTTACAAAAAGAAAAATTCCGAAAAATTTACCCGCCGAAATTAATTAAGTTGACCGAAGAAGCGGGACGTGGTGTTCGACGTGCACTGAAATCGTGTTCGGGTCCCGAACAACCAGTTTTTTTGTTCCATTTTCGTCCTATCCGTTCTACCCCGCTATGCTTTACAGTGTATACAGTAATTGGGATAATATTTTTTCATCCTCCCGTTTTGATCAATCGGAATTTGAAATTTAAATTTAATCGAAATCTGGGCCTTCAACAGGATTCAATTCCCGGTGGCGATCGGAATTTTCTTTCAACAACAAATACAGAATATACAGGGGAATACATATTCCCGGTGTCCCCGACAGTTTTAAGATGTAACGAGCAATTAAAATTTTAAATATAATTTAATGAAACTGATCCATCTCATCCAATTTAGATGAGACAGATTGACTCGAATCTCCTTCATTTTTACGAGATATATTTTGGAATCGAGTAACAACAGCGCTAGAGTACAACGCGATGTTGGGAATAGTTCAAAGGGTGAACGGTTGATAGGTTTGATAGACTCAATTCCACTGTAACTTATTCGAGGGGGGAAAGTTGGGCATAATCCGAGTGCGCTTATTTGCGTAATCGTCGGCCCCCTTTACAATTGCGCAATCGATTGCGACACGCTGAAGCGATTTCCATCCGGCTGGCAGTGGCGCCGCCGGTAAGCCGTAAACGGGTTTTAATATACAGTCATTTAGTGTCGGATTAGGCTCGCATTTATTTCTCGCTTATGTATATATACCCAGACCGTTGTATAACCTACAACCGGGTGGCGATATTTTCGTATCTGCGCTGTACCCGGAAACGAGCATAAGTCTGTCCTCAAGAATGAGCTCCCGATGGAGAGGAATATTTAGTAATGGTAAAGAACTAGGGGCAGTATTGAGAGCAAAACTTTCACATCCAGCGAAGAGAATGGCCAGGAAAAATTATCTGTCGGAAATATTTAATAATATAAAAAAATATGTTCGTCTACGTGATGGACAATGTAACAATTCAAGTTCCCGTCAAAGAAGTCGTATTGTGTAGTTCTTCATACTGATTATTTATACGAAGTTTAAGTACCCGTTTCGAGTTAGGATTCAATTTTTTATACGTGATATTTAATTAGATAAATAAAGGTTTTTCTTTTCCAGGGGTACAAGACGTTTCGCGCAGTTTGTCGAGAGAATTACGCTCTGTTTTTTAAAACGTTATAAAGATATCAAATGGAGCCTTTTTTTCGTAGTCACGTAGATGTTAAGGACCCCCAAAAAAACACTCCCCGACCCATCAATTCGAGTTGGACGTTGTAGGACGGGCAAGAGAAAAAAAATAAAGGATAATCAAAAATGGCGTGTCGTTTTATAAAGCGAGTGAGAAAACTGTGAATGCACGCAAAGTTGGAAAAAGATTCACCGGTGAGAAGGGGTTCGGGCGATGATGGGGCGATCACGCGAGGGGTTGGCCATAGCGTGAAACGGGCCCAATTTCGTGACGCCTCGCTTTATCGTTTGCAAATTTCTGAAAACCCCCTGAGACCCCACCGCCGCCCCAACAAGACAGCATAATAATAAATAGGTAGACCAATTTTCCGAACGATTTTACCTGTCTGGAAAACACGGACCCGGAAAGACGGAGAGAGCGAGGGGAGAAACCCCTTGATTACGGTACCTTCATTTACAATTCACACCCCCCCACCCAGTGAAATATTACTCGGAACGAAATACACTTTCATAAATACCGTAGATTTCGTGTGTTTCTGTCTCCTATCGCCGGTCTGGACGTTTGGATGTTTTCGGGACATGACTCACTGCACTGTCACAGTACAAAGAGCGGCCGAAACCGGTCTAGCGAAAGACCAGACACCGGCGAGAGGAGACAGAGAAACGCACGAAATCTACGGGTATTCAAACCCCTCGCAGACCCCGAAACGGGTGTGTTAAACACTTTCATAAACTGTTAGCTTTCGGTTTAATAATAATTTATCGGAATTATTAATTTATTCCCTCTGTAGTGTTGCGTCCGGCCGAATAATGTTTCGAAATTTTTTATTCATCGAGAAAACACGCGAGTGAGCGCAGTGTAGAGTCCTCGCGACCCCAGTTAAACAACTTTCTTATTAATGAACAAATCGTTCTAATTGGGTTAAGTAATAGAGCCTGACTTCTAAAAAATGCTATCTTTGCCCCATGAATTTTATTTAAAGTCCCATCCGTTTCAGTATAATGTTGTACCATAACAATTCATCCTGTAAGCGCAGTTCCTGTGATCCGTGTAATTCCCGTCCTTAACCAGTTCGCTACCGGGGTCTTCTGGAGAAAACATCCACCATAGCCCAAGATTGTTTTCGCGATTATACGAAATCAATTGGAATAGATTTTACGTGTGTTTATTTAGAACAGTCTAAAATAGTAAAATAAGTATTCTTTTAAACTGACGCAAATATGTGACGCCGGGCTACAGATAAAAACTAAACGCTGTAGCCCACGTGTCGCATATATGTGTCGCATTAAATTATAAGAAATTGATTATAAGACAAAAAAATATAAATACAATTTATCGATACGAAATTCATTTTATTTTACGAAAATTCGTCATTTTGTCGAGAGAAATGTTTCCGTTAAAAAATATTAAATGTAATAATAATTTTTATAACTCGCTTATATCTAGCTACTTACATAACAATTCTAATAATTTCGCTTCGCAAAATCTTTTCGTTTTTAAATTTAACTTATTGCCCGTTAATTTCACTAACCCTGCTAAAACGACCTATTCGACTGTTATAAAGACTCTAAATAATCTAACGCGAGAGCGGACCGAGTACAGACTTCGTACATTTTACACTTTTAGAACTTGACAATTTTGTTCAATACTCGACGTGTTCAAACGTGCCTTTGTAAATTGTGCAAAAATATCTGTCACATATTGTTGGGCTGTGGTAAAAAAAAGCTGTGTCACATATATGCGACGGTCGGTAGCGAAAGAGTTAAAAATATTACCTAATTCCGTGTATAATTGTGTATCATGAGAATGAAACTTTAGAGGGTTTAGTTTAAATAAAATAATTCCCCAGGGTCCAGGTTCGCCCATTCTGCGTGGTGGGTGGGGGGTGAATCAACCCTCCGCGATTGGGTCCGTCCGGGTGGCGGGTTAAGGGTTGAGTTTTTAATTAAACGGAATTCTGCACTCTGGGGGGCTCAAATTGAATATCTTATCTACACTCCATTTTGTGCCCCGCCACTCACACCCTTGCCCCGTTAAATGGAAAGTGAACTAAGGGCTCATGCCGCCCCCCAAACCCCTGTTTGTCGGGATTTATCCTCGGAATGAACTATTTAGTTCATTAAATCCACTCCTCTATTTTATATCGAATAATAGGACAGCGTTTTTATGAAAAACTTACTTTTGGTCCGACCATTGTTTCGTTTTTTACAATCCACAAAAATTTAAGCCGATCGAAAACACTCTGCAAATATTTCCCATTATGGTACAATTATGCCAGAATGTCTCCCACACATTTCTATCGTTTCTGGCACGGGATTTTTCGACATAATCACGTGCAATTAGTCGAACAAAGTATCTTGAAAAGAGAAGTGCGCGAATATTGTGAATTTGAACAGAGAAAATGCTACATTCTCCCGGGAGGAATTTTTGTTGGTGGGGGGACAACATAGCTCCGGGGAACATTTTAAATAAATAAACAATCCAAATCCAGGTAGATTAGTCTGAAATTTTTAACGTTATATTTAGTGACATAGCCGACAAATTGACAACATCTCTTTCTGAACTCTTGTCGGTACCATCATCAGGTTCGTTCAATCATATATACGATATTTTGTACACCTTTGTACAAGGGGTACGGCCCACTCCCAAAGACGACCCCAGGTGGACATATTCTTGGACGTTGAAGTCTCCTTTCACTCATTTAAAACATATTGAGAAATAATTAAATCGGTCCGAATCCCCGAATAAGTGTTAGGCTATTTCGACAGGAAATATTTCTTCTATCTCGGCCCGTTTTTATCGGTACCGGGAAAAAAAAACTGGTAAGTGGCGGAATAGCACTTTTTCTTTTAAGAACGGGCACACTGCCAGGTCGGTGGAATAAACGAGAGCAGTTTTTGCCCCAACTCAAACATTACAATGCCGAATATATATATATACGGCGGTGGAATGCAATTCGAGGAAGTTAAAATTGTCCAAATTGACTAATGATTCACTGGGCCAATTGTTTAGTTCCCTTCGTTAAGCGGTTCTAATTGGCGTCTTACGACTCGCATCGGAGATACCCTCTCTAATAACGACACCGAACCACTTTATCAGCAAGTGCATTAACGAACCGGCGCTTTTTGTATTACCAGTGAAAGTTTTACTCTCATATTGGCTGAAAACTGTTTCCTTAAAATATAGGTTCCAACCGAAACAATTCCCAGCGTGAAGAACGCCATTGGGTTTCCTCTCCTCTATTGTCTACTCATTAGCATTCATTATATTTTACATTTGTTTTTTTAAACGGTTCTCGGTGGTATCCAGGTATCTTAAGTTGACTTGAGCTAGATTGATGTAACTTGAGCTGTCATCAGCTAGTTTGATCTAACATGAGGTGTCATGAGCTAGATTGATCTAAGCTTGAGCTGACATAAGGCTAGATTGATCTAACATGAGTTACATTGATCTAGCTTGAACTGACATGAGCTAGATTGATCTAACATGTGCTGACATGAGCTAGATTGATCTAACTTGAGCTGACATGAGTTAGATTAATCTAACATGAGTTAGATTGATGTAGCTTGAGCTGTCATGAGCTGGATTGATCTAAATTGAGCTGACATGAGCTAAATTGATCTAACATGAGCTGACATGAGCTAGATTCATCTAACTTGAGCTAACCTGATCTAACATGGACTGAATTGAGCTAACTGAGCTAACTTGAACTCACTTGGGCTATCTGACTCAAGCTAACTTGAGTCCCGACTCCGCAACCTCGAAGGGCTTGTTTCTAGGGTCACTGAAGATTTTTGGGCCAAAATGTAAGCCATATTCAGTATACGTAGTTGAAATTGGACACATTCTGTTATAGGAAAAACGAGCCCAGGTTGGTCTGGGAGAGATATTGCCGGTTGGTGGTTTGTAGCTTTGATGATGACTTAAGTGGCAAAAAGCGCTGATCTTGTTGTTGCCCACTGTGGTCGCTATATTCTGCGGTCTTCTTCTTCATCTTTGTTCCTCCCTCACCGACCCGTAAAGTTTCACCGCAATACCGCAAACTCCCACGGCCACGTTCGGACCAATCGTACCGTCGTGTCCCTCAACATCGATTTTGAATAACAAAACAGCTTGTTCGGCTGTAAAAATAATTTCAATTCGGTTCAAAAGCATTTCATGGAAAGACATAACCGAATGGAAGAACGTGAAGCCGATGTAGGAGTGACAAGTCCTTCTCTAGTTCAAAGACCAAATTCAAGGACCGGTCAACGGACATTTTTGAAAGCTGGGCCAAGTTCCGCGAGAACTTAAGAAGTGTTCGGCAACGTAGGCAGATGTTATTAACCCCCTCGGCTCCGTTCCAATGTAAACTAAGGGGGTGATTTATCTCCCCTTTTACAATCCCCAGGAAAGATAAAAAATATTTCCGTTTCCGCATTTAATGCAGGCTGCATTTTTAATTCAGCGGGAATTCAAATGTGTCTAAAACAATAATTGCAATATCAGTTATATTCTGTACAGTATAACCTAACGTGACAAGTCCTTTTTTTCTTTCACCTTTTATTTTTTGTACAATCAATTAGTGTAATTATGTGTGCAAATGTTGAATGTATATTTCTCGCTCGAATGACTCGGTTTACTCAGTTTACGGCTTCGGACCAAGTAGATCTCTGGGCCAGCGGCGTGTTTAAGCCTCTAAGAGAGGAAAGGGACTGAACGAGTGGATTAGGACGAGGAGAAAGGCGGGAGTGGGACTTCAGGAACCGGGATTTTGCGACTTCGTCTACTGTCGGTATGTTGAGGTCAGGGTGGATTCTGTGGTTAGAAACATACCGGGGGGAGCATTAAGGATGGTAAAAAGGACTTTTGATTGGAATCTCTGGATTCGGGCTATGTAGGATTTCTTGGCGGATCCCAATAGCTCTATACCGTATGTCCATGTCGGTTTAAGCATCGCTTTGTATATTGTCGTAAAAATCCAAATTTTCGGTTTAAGTCGATTTCTTTTGAGTCGGGTATGGGGGATATGACAGACAGAAAATATTACAATCTACTGTAACTATCTTCGTTTCATTTCGTATTCGAACGAAAATTCTATCCTCGCACCAGGTCCAAGTTTGCCGCCCCCCTCCCCGTCAACCCCTGAATTTCTCTTGTGGTCCAAATGCGTGTAGAGATGAATCGATTATTTATTATACTGTGCTACGAATTGACTCGGATGAATTGTCACGTAAATGTACAACAAACACAGTTGAAAAAGAGAGAAAAACCCACATTCATCGGCCAGACGTCTCAACAATGAAAGGGTCAATTTCCGATTAGTGTCACAATAGATTCTATCACGAACGTTGTTGCGTTCTCGTTGTTTTTCTTTCCACTACCGAACGGGCGCCGACACTATCACGGCACAAAATCGTTTCAGTAATCTATTACTGTTAAATTATAGGCCTGGGGTTTTTTTTTTTATATAGTATTTATTGATTATAGCCGACGACTTGTTCGAAAATTGGTGCCGGCCGGCAATTTGTATCGAATTACAGGTTTCGATTGTTATTGCGGTCGAGTGCACGAGATATTGTTATCGATGACTGGGTCGAACGAATTCTCGTTTCGGAGAACCGGACGTTTCAATACACACGTTTCTTCTATACTAGTGGCAAGAGAAGTTGAAAGTGTCGCTGACAGAATATAGAGATAAATTAGGATTAAAGAACCAGAAAGTATATTAAACGAAACGTTATCAATTTGTTTCGCTGGTTTTGTCTCACTTCATTCATTTTGTCCCCGGTTAGAGGTTATTGATGATTTGACACTAGGTATAAGCAGCGAAAATACAAGGTGTAGGTTCATTACGCGGAACCTAGTTATCAATTCGGCTCCGTCTGGTTTTCACGCTGAAAAAATTCTTCGGGCGCCTAAATCCGAGTCTGTACATTGAATGACACTCGATATAAGTAGTGAAAATATAAAGGCTTACGTTTAACTTATTTATAAGTATGCACTCTGGTTTTAAGATTGTAAATTGTTCGGCCGGGTAACTGAAATCTGAAGGGTTGAAATTGTACTGTGTATAAGCAGTGAAACGGTAGTTGTACGTGTATTACCGATGCAAATGGAGAGCGAGGGTTTATACACCCTGTGTGTGTGTGTGTGTGCACTTTGCTATCGAACACTGAGTTAGGGGCCCGATAATGTGACAAGTTTCCACTCTTTAGCCCCACTTATTCCTCCCTCTCTCCCTCTTCTCCCGCCCCCTTTTTTATCTCTCCTCGCTCTTCCCGCTTGTCTCTCACCCCGCCCATTTCCAACCCGAAACACCACTTTGGGAACACTTGATCCCCCGATAAAAAGGCGATAGAAGGAGATAGGAGGGGCGTCTCATCAGGAGGCGACGGCTTGTTGTTGACGCTATTTTCGCGGCCAAGAAGGCTCTACTTGTTAAAAAACATCATCGAAACATAAGTGAAAAACACAACTGTACTTTCTTACAATGTAAAAGATTAGAAGACATTAACTGTACACAAGAATTTAACATTTAACAGGGAAAAAGAAGAATTTTATTTTTTAGTTCATTTTGTAATGTTCAAAATGGAAAATTGAAAAGTTACTATTTTCCTAGTGTCCTGCTGTATGTTATACGAGCTCCAACACCCGATCTCGTCTACCTTTTTCTGACTGCTTATAACCTGTAAATATTAGGGTGTTCCATAAGTTGTTTCCCTTTTTATGGAGCGAAATGAATACCCAATATTATCGAGTGGTATCCACTATCTCCTCGCGCGCACACTATATCGCGGATTTTCAGCCGGTATAGTCTCGATTAGGTATTTGGCTCTAAATTTCTTAAACCATTTACTGACGGTCCTAATAGTCTTAGTACCACTCCCCACCGTAAACGGTGCAAATCTCAATCTGCAGTGTCCTTTATAACTATTGCCTTTTTTTTGAAACAATAAACCATAACATGCCGCTTCTTTTGGCTCTTCATATTGAACGGTGCAGGAAAAATGTTAAAAGACACTTGTATATTGCCGACAAAGCGCGCGCACTTTGAAATAGCTCCGGGACAACTGAAACCTGTGTATCATAAACGGATAAGAGATTAGATTGAATGTAAGTATGAACAAAGCCAGTTAAGAGTCATTCAAGCAACGGGGAGGAGAAACTTACGGGACGCCCTAACAAGATCCAACCCCCGGCAAAACCTTCTACTGTCTTCGACTTAAGACTGTATATAATATGGGGGATAAGTGATTCGAACAGATGTTAATGTTTCCGCCGATTGTAGGAAGATCGATGCCGGTACAGAATAATTGTGGTCGCGACCCCGCACTGATAATAATTCGGGCAACGCGAGACGTGCGATTGCCTGGCCATTGTTGAGGAGATGGTAATTATAATAGTAATAATAATCGCGTTATATTCTTTGATTTGATGTCGGCCATTGTTTGTTGTTGGCGGGGTCAATAAACGGCGAACTGAAACAATGCCTCGGGGACAATGAACAATGGTGGAAGAAAGCCATCAGGCTTCGGACTTTGATTGATGGTCGTTGTCGACTGTTTATTGTTCTATGTTACCGTGAAATGGCATAAAGCGGACGACTTTACAACCGAGTGATATATCGTACATTCTTTTCTGATGAAATTTAAATAATTAAAAAGTTAAAGCGACGGTAAAGTAAATCAGAAATAGGGGGAAGTGAATCTTTAACGCCGATTTCTTCGCATCCTGCCTGCACTTTTACAATATCTTGTATATATTTTCCGGTTGTTATTTGTGTTTGGGAATGTTGTTGTTCTATTTAGATCACTAAGGCGATTGTGCTGGTACCCAAGTATTTTATTTCTACCTGTACTAAGGGCGGTTAATATGGAATCAATTTGTAACTTCACCTTAGATTTCTTGTGTTTCTGTCTCTTCTCGAGACCTACAGTTGAAAAGAGTTATAAACTAACTTTATAGCCAACATATTGACAATATACAAACCTACTGTAAACTTTTAAACAAAGTTTTCACGAGTTAATCCTCTATGGGCCGAATTTTTATTTTAAATCCAAAAAAAATTGGGGGAACGTAAAATCAGCAATTATAAACCTATATATGCGAATGAAAAAAATTGATATTGATATTGGTTCTCTTGACAACCTTATAGGATTAAGATTTATGGTCCATCTCACGAAAAAAGCTATAATTATTTAATAAAATCTCGATAAATTGAAATGTGAACTGAAAGTTACAAGGCCCCATAGAGTGTTAAGTTATTCGGTTTTCTTTGCTGATATTAAAAAAATCTTGAGTTTACTTTTCATTCGACGCGAAATTTTATTCACAACGTTTCTCCTGTCGACCAGTTTTTCCAGTATCTGAAATTTTTCGAAAAAAAAGGTTTTTTTCATATTTTTCGTTTCTGAACGCTTTGCCGAGGTTCGAGGGCCCCGGTGATAATAAAATGCTAGAGCATTAGTACCGAATCTAATTGTAGATTTTAGATCTAAAACGTAGAACGGGCCATTTGTTGGCCAGATGTGTTATGCGTGGGCAGGCGCCGATGCTTTTCCTCTACTCAAACACCGCCCATTATTAACATTACTTACAATTTATACTTAATTCGTATCGAAATTACAACGTGGGATACATTTTGTAGATGCCTATTTAGGTTTCATACTGGCTGGGGTTCTTAAAAACTAATTCTATCCTCTGTACCAAAACAAAATGGAACCAAACTTTATCTCAGAAGATCTGGAACTTTCGTTATGGATTAAACTTTATCTATTAGTACGAATATAAGGAATATTTTTTTCCGACCAAATTCAGTATAATAATAATGCTCTATTCGTGCCTCCAGTCACGAACAAAACTTTGCATTTAATTAAGATTTACTCCACAATTTTCTTGTATTGTACATTTAACTCATAGGGGCCCGCACTATAGGTCCCACTGTAGACCAGTATAGACCTAATCTAACGCAGTCCGCTCTGTATAGACCGCTGTATACAGCGTATACCTTTGGGGGTGGGGGTGGGGGAGCGTTGGGATGCAGGTTCACAAGTAGAAAACCGTGTCATATGGAGGAACAACGCCGTTGCCACGTCGGCATTTCGGCTCGAGGCCAATACGACTGAATTAGGTCACAGCAGTATATAAGTACAGTACATACCGTAGTCTGGTCATTGGCCCACAGCTTGAAATTTGTAACTGGAAGAAAATTCGTTACGCCGCCGATAACAAATTCTTTATTTCCTTCCACACAGATTGCAATACACTTGTTTTATGTACAATTTCAGTATAATAATTGGTACTACCGGTCCGTATATACATTTTTTCCTTTATTGTACAATCAACAAAAATGATTTAAACATTAACAAATTCTTTATTTTCTTCCACTACGTATACAATATTCATATTTACTTGTTTTATATCGAAATCAGACCGGCGTAAATGTATCAAACAACATTTGTGTTTTCTCTACGCTATTCTATGTATTCTATTGTCCGCTTTCTCCTTTATTTATTGTACAGTCGACGAATTAAGCGCAACATAACGGTCTACATTGGGGGGTGAAAAGCTCGAAACGATTCGACCGAAGGAGTTGTTTCAGAGTTGTACAAAACGGTGCCTCCTCCTCTGCCTGTAGGGTCCTGTTCACAAGTGAAAAACTCATTTTTAAGCTGTTATCGATCCGTTCTTTCTCTGAAGAAGGGCGAGGGGGGCGAATCCGTTCTTCTTCCGAGGGCCCTCCAGTAACTTCAGTGGCCGCCAAATGAAGGGAAACACTCGACGACAGCTGTTGCAAAATGTCCGTCCTCCTCTTCATATACGAAAAACATTTATCTTTCATGTTTGATTCCAATCATTGATTCAATCGGTCAAGTTACAGGCTGAATTATTTTTTTTTCGAATCTACGAATCTAACTGGGTTATTAAGGGTCTCGCAGGAGAGTTTAAAAGACCGTCGACTAATCTAAACAGAGTGTCGTCCATTGTCATTTTATATGTTATGATACAATAGGTATTATATTGTATATTAATTGATAACCTGTTTGATTGTCGACAGTAAAGGTCAATTTCCTCCAACTCAGAAGTTTTCTCTCTAACTTAACGTATTTTATAAGTCCGGTATTTAAATTTTTTTTAGGCATACAGTGTGTAGGAAATATAAGTGATAATTGAAAATAATTTACCCACGTCCGTTTGAAGTTTAGATCTTCTGTTTCGGTCTTCAGACCCATTTCGGCCGTTCGCCGTCTAACCCCGGCTTTCCGCCTGTTCTAATTGAAACAGGCGGCGACAAGATAAATAAAAACCGTGTTTTTTTTTCATTTATTTCGATGAGATGTTTTGATATGGCGCCGCTTTATACCGCGAAAGCTCAAAGTTCATCGACCCCCGTTCGAGATGTCGGGTCTACTCCGAGTTTTTTTCCTCTCTTTCTGTCCCAGCCGGGGCAGATTGGCGCCGGTCTACTTTTACAGACCGGTTTTCCAAGCCGACCGATCGCATCCAGACGGCCAGACGACAACTCGGTTGGGATAAAACTCCGCTTCTGAAATAATTTATTCCTCTCAATCGTCCGGGTTTCTCAGTTCCTCAGAAACCGATGCCAAAATGCCCTATCCCCGTCCAGAGGCGTGTTCCCCGGTTGTCTACCGGCGGTGGGAGAAACCTCCCAGCGGGAAAACCTCGATCCAATAGTTCATCCAGAATAGAAAATTAAATGCCAATAATTTTACTCTTTGTTTCGCTTCCGTGAGTTGCGTCCAGACGCGGCGGCGTTTACAGGCCGCTGCGTGAGTTATATTTAACTCACGCCGCCCCTGGAACAAACACGGCGTGACTCACACCGTGTCGACAGTGATTCCAGCTGTTCTCATTAATAGCCAAAATACAACTGAAATAGGCGAGCAATTTTATTCTTTTCTTCCGTCCTTGGGAAGACTTCGAGTTAAAGTCTCCGAAAATTAAGCGCACTATTAAGATATCATTTGTAGTACTGTCTCTAGATCCAAGACGTACTAGAGGTTACTCTAGCGGGGATAACCCCGATAGCCGGAGACGTTTCATAATTTTATTGAATTAATTTAAACAGGAAAAGACTGTAAAATGGAGTACAAATGTTTGATACACGATATATATATATATATATATATATATATATATATATATATATATATATATATATGTGTGTGTGTTACACCGTGGCCCCTACATATCCAGCCTAAGAATAAAGGTGCACTAAATCCAGCCGAGAAATACAGCGGAAACAATAACTGATTACACCTTTATGCAAAACGCTTGTTGTGGCCCGAGTTGAAAGAAGGACATATTGAAAATCGATTCATAATTGTTTTATCGTCTGTCCGGCGACTACATCAGAGAGAGGGACGTGCAGACAACACACAAATTAAAAGGCAGTACACAAGCCGAAATTTCCTACCGCCACAACATAACAATTACCAATCAAACAGTCCTCGGTTTTATAAAAAAAAAACCCACTCTCCAGTTGATATCCTCTCTTCACGCGACAATTGCACACAAACTGCTCATTTAACCTTTACTTCTGACCTAATTTATTCCTCTTCATCGTCGGTTTCTCAACGTCCGCTCTGTCTACCGACCGTGGGAGAACCCACGAAACCGTTTATTTATATTGGAATTAAAACCCTTTCTTGGACTTTTCCTATAGCTGTACGGTATTAGTGTCTCAACGAGCCCACCGCCGTCCTGTCGTATAATTTATACATTTTTTGAGTATGTTTACTGCAGTTTACAGAAATTGTAATTGGAGTAAAATTCGCTACTCAAAAACCGTAACGTTGCCAGAACAAGAACTAGAAGACATACAGGACGACCTGAACAGCAAGTTATGTTCTGGTCTTAATACTTAGGTACATAAATGTAGTAAGGCCACAATGCGTCCTAATATCAACATATGTACTATGTATTAGGTGTACCCGAAAGTAATCGACAATTTGATAAGATGTATTTTGGTCTTGAGGAGTTCTTCAAGGGGAATCGAAAACTTGCCGGAAAGTGGCGGCGGAGAGTTGTCGATAATATCGGTCAATATATAGTAGATTAATAATTAAACCTTCTTTTTTAGCAAAATAAAATGAATTCCAAAGTCAAAATGTCGATTACTTTTGGGCACCCCTAATATATTGATAGAAAATTAACCCGCAAATTCAATTTATCGAGATTTTACCAAATAATTATAGCTTTTTTCCTGCGATGGCGCATAAATCTTAATCCTACAACGTCGTCAATACAACCAATATCAATATCAATTTTATAATTGCTGATTTTTCGTTCCTCCAATTTTTGGATTTAAAATCAAAATTCGGCCCGTAGAGGGTTAAGTACTTCGTACCCGTACCAAAAAACTATCTGTGCAATCAGTATATCTCGTAATGGATTTTTCTCACTATTACAGTGTGTAGAAAATACGTTTCAACAAGTGAAAATAGAAATAACATCTGTCTTTTGAATCCCTCCGTCCTTGGGACACGGAGAGCTACTGAAGACGGCGGACCGCCGAAACGAGTGTGGCGGTTATAACGAGCCTCGCGATTTTAATTTAGGCCGCTTACCCTCCACCTGCCGGCCGATAGAACGGACCGGAGACGGCACTTTGGGAAGTGAGCCAAAAGCGGAAGCAACAAGGGTAAGGACAAAGCAGGTGGTGGGAGGAAAGGGCTGTTGAAGAAGTGAGAGGAGCGCCCCCTTCAGTCGGGCTTGAAACAAACGGGCAATCAGCCAAGTATTCAAGAAGAGAGGTCCTTACACCCGCCCTTAAAGCCCAATATACTCGCCGCCCCATTTACCTAAAGGGAAGAAAAATACAAGAACTACTACCGGTGGTCAGAAGGACAGCGATAGAAGGAACACAGTCTTTCCAAATTTACCCCTTCTGAAATCTGAAATCAACGCATTACAGACCGTGTATCGCACAAGGGACGATAAAACACGCAAAACCTATTGTTAACTACAGTACAATACATCGATTGTACACTGCACCTATTACCAATTATCACGAATAGTGCAGTGCAAAGTGTAATTGGAATTGACTGCACTGTACAAATATTCGTGTCTAGAATTGTAGAAAGGCTAGTATTTGAACCAAAATTTTTAATAATGTACCCTTGTAGTCGGAAAAATGAATAGAGTTAGATATTTAAAGAGAAATAAATTGTAACTGTAAAAGTTGGGAAAGATCTGCACCGCTACTGGACACCAATAACGCCGAAAATTCATCCGGTTGTACAGTTTGAACCGGAAACCTAAACCGGTTTATAAACGGGGAGGGAACTAACAATCCCACGAGTACCGCAGAATACCTCGGATACCGCAATACCGGATAATAACAATAACAAGAACCGCAATGAATTGATTTTACTCCCGAATAAACATCACAATTGTTATTGCCGATTGGGCAACCGAACCGGCGATGTTGGCAGCGACGGCAACTTGCGAAAAGCGCGCGCGTTCGGGAAAAGTTCAACATTATTTTGATTAGCCGCTGAAAAGTGTTTCAATTTGAATCTCTACAGGGCAGGAAAAATATCTTCTCTCTCTCGGCCATCCCCGATCTCTGGAGGAATAAGGTTTTCCCCCTTATTCGAGGCTTCTCCCACAGTCGGTAGACAGACAACGCGAAATTTCTAAATTTGCGGCTATGGGATCGTGTTTTCTAGGAATTGAAGAGAAGTATATAATAGCGTAGATTTCGTCGGTTTCTCTCTCCTCTCGCCGGTTTCGTCTTTCGCTAGACCGGTTTCGGCCGCTCGCCGTCTTCAGTAGATGGTCTATCTTCTAGACTTCCTGGTCCGGGAAAAGACCGACCCGGTGAGAGGAGACAGGAACACACGAAATCTTCGGTATTCCAAACTCTCGCAGACCACAAAACAGGTATTCTAAACTATAAGTATAACAGATTTTTAACGTTTTTTCAGTACGCCTTCCTTCTCTGCATTTCCGTTCCCTTAGTCCTAGACCGTTCCCCTGTCTAGTATTCGATATTCTCCAGGACAAGCCTGCGAACAAGTTATCGTACCGCCAGAATTCGGTTTCAGTTGTAAATTTTTAAACTGCGATCACACCCTACAATATAGTTTTCTTACAATCATATTTACAGTCTATCTTTTGACTTCATATTTACCTTTTTACCAAGCCATGGTACAGTCTTGACCGGGGGGAGGGGGATAATGGACGAGTAACGTAGGAGAGGGATTAAACTAGTAGTAAATTAGGATGTGAGGAGTGGGACGACGGTGGAACTTTAGTGACAGTGATTATATAAATTCGTCAACAGTGTGTATTGTTGGGGCCGCGGTGAACGGTGCGATTTGAAGCATACCCGGAGGACCTGTTTTGAATCTGCGGATGACTCGGTGGAACCCCCCTACTTCGACTAAGTACCTCCACCTCGCTGTCGCCACGACTTTGTACAACTGAGTGAGTTCGTCGGCTGGGAATAATTTCGATCTCCCTGTTTATAGTGATGTCCTCAGTAGTCCGGTTAATTTTGTTCATCAATTTTTGCACCACTTAACAAGAGTTCGAATGCTGCCAGTGCCCTAACGATGCTTTTCCCTATGTAGAACTGACGCGTCCACACATTTTATTTCGTAGTGAAATTGTTGCTGGCCGGAGACAGATCCTTTAAAACTGAGGCATTCATCCCTCTTCATCGAGGCTCTCTATGGATCATCCCCACGGAATATATTCCCCTAGAAAACTACCCCTAAACCGCCACTTGGAGGTACTAATTACGCTTGAGGGTAAACTTTAGAGAGTTGTCACACCGCTGAAGAGTGTTGCCGTAGAACGTCCCAACTATACTTATTCTAATATATCTCGTTATTTTTAACTAAAATTTACATTAAAATTAACATTATCATTCGTGAAATAATGATTCTGATTTAGCGAAACTGGAGACTACTTGTGCGGAGGCGGGTAACAATTATCTCTTAATATACGTAATATATAATTTAAATCCGTCGAGTTCGTAATGAAGTCTCCTTCAGCCTTAGTTTAATCGGTAATTGAGGATAATTACTTTAAATTACATTTTCCCCAATTACCAATTTCGACCGATTAGGCTGCTTTCATTCCTTAATAAATGAATGAGCCCCCCCCCACCCGGTTTCAATTGCATTTCTAAGGCAGCCCCATTCAAATCAAGGACAATTCTTCTATTCAGTAGGCAGAAAAGTGGCACACGGGTACGCCGCAGTATGTGCCAACGGTTTATGTTAGCGGGAGGAAGTGTGATAATATTATCGCTGACTATTTCCGATAGGGTATCGGCCGTAATACCCCGTGGGAACAAGTTGGCGGGGTTGACGTCCCGCAATTCCGGGATTTTTCCAGTTTTGGAAACCATCCGGGAAGGGTTTTTACCATATCCACCTGGGGCTGCTCCCGACGTTTCGAACTCTTGCCGGTGCCATCATCAGGGCATTGGGGAATCTGTATATATATATATATATATATATATATATATATATATATATAAAGTTGAAAGTGGGGTCGTTAATCGCCGAGTCCAGACCTGATGACGGAGCCGGTAAAGTTCCGAAACGTCGGAAAGGGTAGAAACCCTTCCAACAGAGCTCGTTCCCTACTGCGGTTTCCCACCGCGCGCATTACGCTATCCCGCCGGAAGTTGGTTGGCGATAATTCGACTTCCGGTCGCGGAACCCTCGCTCAGAGATCCGAAGTGTTTTCCAAAGTGGTGATACTCCGTTTATACGGAGTATCGCCCCAAGTAATTAACCAAATTATCCACAGAGGGGAAACCCATACACTAGAAGAGCCCACTTAAGCTACGCAGTCATTAAAATTCAGTTAGTTGGTTTTAATATACTTATCATTAACAGCCAGTTATTAGACTGAGGTGGGGGATTTCGGTAAGCTGCAAATGAGTTTAATAGTTATTTATTTGAACTTTATAATTTAAGTCAGAGTGGGTAATTCCGCAGTAGTCCGCGCTTTAGGATTAGTTTATAATTTTCCTTCATTAAGCGATTAAACAACAGTTTATTTGATCCATTCTGTTTGGCGTGTACTTCAAACTTAGTAATAATTTATTCCTCTTCATCTTCTTCGGGGCGTATTTTCCTCACGGAGATAGAAGAACGCGAAAACTGCCCTATTTAAACCCCTGGCTGGCCGCGAAACAGGCATTACGGAAATGGCGCGTTTTTAAATCGCTATATTTTCTTTCTGGCTCCTTTTGCGCCCGATGTCTCGATTTTCCCGGAAAATACGGAAAATCGGTATCCAGTAGCCATTCGGCGTATGGTTAGAGATAGAGGCCAGCCGAACGACCGAAACAAGAACGTTAACCGGGAACCGGACGTGTACCAAAAGTTAACTCGTACCCTCCGGGATAAGCCCGGTCGACGACTGAAGCGGTGAATGAACCGCTCTAACTTAATCGAGAAGTTGGTCCCGGTAAGGGGTAGTTTTTCCGGGGAGGAAATGGAGTTTCGGATTGGTCGTTGGGGGAAACTGGGGAGGCGGTCAGGGAAAACAAGACGCTTTCCCGAAACGTCTTCATAATTTCACTGACACCATAGTGGTAGGCGCTATGTAGTAAAGGCGTAAAAGAGGCTGTATCTCTACTGTAAACTCCCTAAAACTAAATGAACACACCTCAACCAAACAACGAATTACCAACAGGCCGTACAATAGAATTTGAAGAGACACAAATCCTATACAAGGAAAACAACTTTGCCGACGGCTGGAGGTTCAAGTTTCATTTCTGTTCATTGTCAGTTTTCTAGCCTGGAATATAGCCCCGTTTCCAAGCAGGACAGCCCCCTCCAGCCAGCCACATCACAACAAAAACTCCTTTTTTCTCGGTGTCACTAATAAGCGACTAATATCCCGGACTGGGACAACAGCCGCGCCCCTTCTATTCTGAGAGTGTTGCGGCGACGTAGGTCGGGGACGTGCTCCTCCTTGGACCCGTTCCAACAGACTCTCTTGGACGCTTCCTGTAGATTTGTAGATCTCCGTTATACTGTCGGGAAAGGTTGTGGCGACTGTCGCTCTTCTGAAATATTATTACTCTTTACAGATAGAAATATTTTATTTATTTTTTCTTTAAATATACGTACGGTATCGTAGAAAATATATCAATATTGTTTGCTACAGGGGCATAACGGCCATTCGACATTAGTGTACGGGAATATTAGGGGGTCATTTAATGCTGTTGTGACGACTGCGGACTTCGAAATAGCCATTCCTTCCGAAACGCCGTTCGAAGGCGTTTTTTTTCGTCTTTTTTTTACCTAATAAATATTGCTTTCAGACCGCAAAACTTCAATTTTGGCAATTTTAACGATTGCGCAACTATTCAATTGCCGCTACTGCGGCCTTTGAAACTTCATCCAAAAACTGTGTTCAAACATATAGGGTTCTTTACCACAATACGTCGAAATTTAGTGAAAGAATCTTCTCAATTTTTGTCTATTTTCACAATTGCGGACCTACTGTCGCAAAGAAACTATGTTGCCATTGCCGAAACTGGAAGTGGAAATTGAAAGCTGATGCGGTCACCGTTTTTCAGAGTATTAAAACTATATTTCGCTTCAAAGTGCCATACACACACACATTTTACCGTTTTATGCATATATTTTTTTGTTATTTTAAGCTAAAGGATCTGAAACCTTGTCTGTTCGGTAGCAAAAAGGTTGACATTTTGATTGACGTCCCTAAATCCTCGCGCCCCAATCAGTGGGCAACGTTTTGTCCCGTCACCTCCACCCCCCCCTTCCGCTGTCTGGGATATATCCCCTGCTCCGGAAATCCGGCACATCCGGGTAACATCCTCCGATTGATGTCGAACGCCTGCTTTCAGCCATAATCGCCCTCCCGACACCGGCTCAGGAAGCCGCCGAACATACAATGCATTTATACATAGCTCGGCTCCACTGACCTTTCTTTCCATAATCACGCGTCCCGTAGAAGAAGACAGGATTATATAACGTTTGGGTGTAATTTATAACTAAAATGAAAATGAGTTAGTCCGGTCTTCTGTGTCCATGCCGTCTTCACTAGCGCTCCATCGGCAGTTCGGTGAACTGATTAAGGGCCGGTAGCTGCGCTACTGAAGACGGAGTGACCGAATCGACGAAATGAGACGGAAGATCGCGGCGAGAAATTTTTCATTTTATCTCCTAAATCCGACGATTCCGACGGTTCATTTGATTTGAAAACATTTTGAATTCACCGACAAGTGGCGTTGTACATATTTTTAAGTACGTCAACATCTTTACACAGATAAGCCGTAGATGGTTTCGAATGCGCGTATAAGATACATTCAGCTTCTCCGCAATGTCCCTCGTCGAACTATGGCGATCCGAATCGATAATGGCCTTTATTCGGTCATCGTCGACTTCCTCAACTGAAGCGCTCCTCGTCTTTTAATGAAATATCCCCCGACCGGAATTTTGCGAACCGGTACTGTCACTGCCGTTCTTTTAAGGCACACACATAATAAGTTGTGATACCGAATGTTTCGGAAAGGTCCAAATAATATCGTATCGAAGAATCTTATCTGTGCAAAGAGTTGACGTGCTTAAAAATATGTACAACGCCACTTGTCGGTGAATTCCGCAATTACTTAGTTGTCAACCCAATATATATGTGTGTGTGTGTGTGTGGAAAGAAAGGTCGGTGGGAGTCTGGAGGGTATGTTAGTGATACGGATAATGAATGTGAGTATTGCCCTGGGGACGGGGGCGGTTCAGGAGAGGTTGACGAAGGGGCGGCGGGTGCAGCGGCAGTGGGAGGCCCACCACAGGCGGGTGCCGACGCCGATGAAGAAGCGGGTCGGGGCGGTGGCGGGGGCGGAGGCGGGTCGGGGCTCGCCGGGCGGCGTCCTGGGCGTGGCCGGGGTCGGGGCGGGGCCTCGGGCGGCGGGGCGTGCCCCCGGAGGCTCCGCCCACGGACAGCCGCACCACCACCACCACCACCACTCGCACCACCACCACCACAGGCACCCTGTGGGGCAGGGCGGCCCCTCCCGGAGTGCCCGACCCCTACTACCCCATCTACCTGCCCATCGACCAGGCGTTCAAGGCCAAGTACGTCTTCTGCCAGAGGCGGGGCAAGTCCTTCCAGGAGAAGGTATACGTCTTTCTCGAACACCCCGGAGGATGGGTCTGCTTCTTCTACCACTTCACCGTGTGAGTACACTATATCCTACTGCATGCACACTAATCTTTACACACTAATCACCCCCTGCTGTTCCGGCATTGTTCCTGTCTTCGGGGGGAGCGACCACTCTGTATATATAGCGGTATATATAGAACACTTTTCAGTCGGGCAATTCAACTTCGACATTCTTAAGATGTTGAGGACGGTATTCGAGAAATGGGACAGGTAACGCTCTTCAGTAAGGAAATATATACCGTATTCTGAACGCTTTATACTATTAAGACATTTAAAATTTTTCCCTCATCGACTGAATTTTATCTCTCGCCGGTTTCGTCTTGATGAAGGATCGAATCGAAGGGCGCGCTATTCCGAACCGCCCCACCAACAGGTGTCCGGGAATTAATTCCGAGCCACCTGTGTGCGGCACACCTGTAACGCGTATACCTTTACGGCACCTCCGAAAGCGCAATAAATAACGCAAAACGATTTCGCCGGTGATTGATATACGCGTTTTCGTTATTCGGGGAAAGGAGAAAAAAATATGTATATCGGCTGGTGGGCTGTATGCGAATCGGAAATGTAATCAGGTATACGGCGGGGCCTTCTGGATTTCGTCTTCTCCTCCAATCCAATATCGGATTGAATTGAAAAGAGCCATATGGTCCACCTACGGGGGATGACTTCCTGCCGCGATCATGAATAACATATGTGATCCCCACACGTCTCCCTCTCTCCCTCTCCCTCCCTCTCTCCCTCCCTCCCTCTCCCTCTCAAATCCAATACTTCCAATATTAAAGTTGAAACACGTAAATTATCCCGGTTTTTTCTCTACTTTGAACCTGTACCCCGGATTAGGGAGTTTCGTTGGCCAATATCCTGTTTTTACATACTCCGGGCGATAGTATTTAAAATAATATATTTTCATACCTGTTTTGTGGTCTGCGAGGGGTTGGAATACCGTAGATTTTTTGTTTAACTGTCCGCTACTGAAGATGGCGAGCGGCCGAAACCGGTCTCTAGCAAAAGACCGAACCGGGCGAGAGGAGACAGAAACACCAATAAATCTACGGTAATATATCTTCGTTGTAATATTTCCTCACATCCTCGTATTGTCATGTTAGTTATTTCGTCGCACACGATACGCTGCGTAGGCCAAATTAGATATTACAGACCGGTTTAATTGTGCACCGTTCAATGGAAACGGGCTCTTATCTACACAAAGAAAAATGTCAGAACGCCTATTTTGTATTTCCCCTTCGTCGCAACAACCCGGCTAATCGGCGCTTAATCTAATCTCAATTATTACAGACCGGTCTGTAAAGTCTGGCGGGAAAAAGTTTTCTGGATAATCTCGATTCTCGTTATCACGACTTCCCGGATGCGCAATTAGAGTAATCTCGGTTTTTGCCAATTATATCGTTTATCGCCAATATTTCAGATAATCGTCGGAACCGCTCCATTATATCCGGGGCGTCGACGACGCCAATAAATACAGTTTATTATCTAACGGGTGTACCGTTAATTGAAGTAAAATTCGTTTTCGTCACCGGGATTCGAACCCGGGTGGATATGCCACTTTTTTTTTCATTTATTGGTATAGTCACAGCTACAATTTTTATATTGTATCTAGTGACAGTGCTCTAACTTTACACCGACTCAGTGAACTCTCGAAGGAGAAGCCACCCAATGATGGTACTCCCGCTGGCTGCTGGTCTTACTCTCTCAGGTCGTAAGGAAATCGTGTGGCCATCTCCGTTTTAGGGAAGCGAGGAAAGTTGTCGAATTAAGGGATCGGAACGAAGGGATAATTTGGAACGGAAGGATTTATGCCGGGAAGCTGCTAATTCTCGAACGAATGGGACTTTTAGGTCATTGTGGATTATTCTGGTTAGAGACATACGGTGGGGCGTTGGTAATTTTTCGAAGGATAACGGATTGCAAGGATCGGAGTCTATAAGAGTCTATAAGCGGCTCGGTGGATCCCCACAGTTCGATTCCGTAGGCCCAAATAGGTTTCAGTAGGCGGTTGTAAATTAATAATTTGTTTGAGAGCGATAGTTTTGATCTGTAGTCGAGTCTTAGTAGTAATTTGTAGCGTCGTTTCGTTTCTGTAAATTTCAGTCTTGTATCTGTGGGTTCCGTGTCAATATTCTGTCTAAGAGTAGTCCCAGGTAGCGCGCTTGATTTTCAATAGGAAGTTGGGACCGGTTCAGGAAAGTTGCTCTTCTCAGAGTAAAAGTAAGACTTTATTGGCATTTGAACTTAATCCTCCATTTCCTGGACCGGCTTTCTATGAGGGAGAGGTGTTTTTGCAGGGAATGTGACGCTAATCTGTGTAAATTAGCTCAAGTCCTCGGATTTCTATTATTAATTTTTCCCGATTATCGTATAGATATTGTAAAAAATCGTATTCAAGTAGTATTCGGAAATGATAAACTGCGAGTCAATTATAAATCGGGTTTAATAGGTTCGGTCGGCGGAAACAGATTGGCCGGGGCCGGGAAACATAATTAATCGCCTGGACGGGCGTCTGTTAGGCTAAGCCCGCAATACGTCGGCGCCGAACACGGTTCAGCCTAAACGTCGGGCGTTACCCTCTCCCCCTTCAACCTCCAGTCAATTCCGCATATATTTCAATACGGCTCTCCTTCCGCTTACCCCTCTCAGGCCCCCCCTCTAGGGGTCCGCGAGGGCTTTCAATATTATAGACCCCAATATTACCCCGACTTAATTGGCCAATTAGCGTAGATCGGCTAATCGTAGGGTGATTATAGAGCCGACGGTTGAACGCCCGTTCTCGTGCCTAATTAAAATATTTCAGCATTCGCGGAACAAAATCGAAATTTGCTGTCGATCCCGATAAATATTCGACGGGGTTTTCAAACGCCGAAATTACCCGAAGCGACTTCGAAATCGTCGCCGACTAACATCCGGTAGGATGGCGTCTGATAGCTAGTGATAATTCGAGTTCTTGTGGCCCAAAACCTTAGCTCATTTGACATTAAAATTGATATCTACAACTGAATACTCTACTGACGCAAAAAAAATAAAATTCATACATTAGCTAATTCGTACATTAGGAAGAATTTTAGGTTACTTTTCCTAGTATATACTCCACATGCGATCAATATATAGGCTTTTAGGCCGGAGTAGAGAATTTTTTTGAAAATCCCGCGCCCCCACCTCTATATTTACCAAAACGGATGTACATTTGTTCTGTTCATATTTGGAAAAAATTTACTATCGCTAACTTCCAGATAGTGTAATACTGTGGGTAGAACCTCGGTTGCCCTCCCCCAAAAAAAACCCAAGGGTAATTCACCTTCAAATTACATAATAATAATAATCAGCAGTGGATAATGAAGGAGCAAAAATGGCGTTATCAATATTATCACACTTCGTCTTTTCGTTCTTTTAAGTTCATTCCTGGTAGAGCGTTAATCGTCCACTCGACCGTTGACAGTGGATCGCCCGGGGGTGGGAAACCGTTGGGGCTAATTGTCCAGCGGTTGTAGGAACAGAAAAAAGGCCTAATAGAGCGTCTCTCCTGCTCAAAGACCGTCCGTCCCGAGGCGCAGACTTTGTGCTCGATATGTTTAAGAGAGCTCTATATCACCCCACAAGCTGACCCGAGTTCTCCCGCTTTAATTCACATTCACTCTTCAATTAATCCTTTTCACAGAACATTCGTTTTATTTTACGGTCGATTCTGAATATTTAAGATATTTTCAGACGTTTTCGACCGATTTTGGAAACGATGAACGACGCTGAATTATTTACCGATAGGAGCTAATCTCTTCCTACAATATTATTAGGGGGCAGATCTGCAAATATTATCGTACAATAATTGTAGGATTGAGAGTAAAGATATTTTCAGAAGTGTTTTAAGTGTTTACAATCTTAAAATTGAAGGTCTTCTGTAACGATTTCTATTCATTCTTCCAGTAGAACTGTTATATCTTGAAACTGGTCTAGTAGCAAATCAATTTGGAACCAATAGCAGCTAATGTTTCTTGCTACAACAAGTGTTTTTGGTTTATTACAACCTTAATATTGATAGTCGGCTGTAACGATTTCCATTCATTATTCTACGAGAACCCTTCTATCTTGAAACTGGTTTAGTAGCAAATCAATTTGGAGCTAATAGGAGCTAATTTCTTCCTACAATATTAGCGGACAGATCTTGAAATATTATCGTACAATAATTGTACGATTGAGAGTAAAGATATTTTCAGAATTGTTTTAGGTGTTTATAATTTTAATATTGACTGTCGGCTGTTACGATTTCCATTCATTATTCCAGTAGAACTCTTCTATCTTGAAAACGGTTTAGTAGCAAATCAATTAGGACCTGATTTCTTCCTGCAACATTACGGAACAGATCTGACAATATTATTGTACAATAATTGTAAAGCAGAGTTAAGAGAGAGGATGAAGATATTTTTAGGAGTATTTCTTCCACTTCGGCATTGTCAATCAATCTCCCAGCCGGAAGATATTAGCGTGTTCGTATTAGGAAATTTGTCCTATATTTGTGTGGGGCGAGACTAGCACTATTATCGAAAACCGTACCGTTACGACTCTCAATACGGGGATTATCGCTAAAATCGAACTCTCCAGTGCTCAGTTTTACGATTACGACCGAGAGCTTCCGGCTTTCACGATTCGTCGTGCGCCCGAAAGCAGCGGCGCTAATCGTGTTTCGGCGCTGAGTGGGCAATAAAATTACGAGCTCCCCTGCAACGAGTTACGAGCCGGTAAACATTTGATTTATGCCCCACGACCCGCCCCCAACGCCCATTTTACGATACAGTCGAGAACAGCCCTTCTCGGGGTTGGTTATAAAACGGGGTGGCGATGGGAAAAATAACGGGGCATCTTATAAACTTAAACTGTTTATTGCCGCTTTCAATAATAATAATAATAATAACGATAACATTCTTGTTATCGTCTATCACGGGGTTCTTGTCCATATAAAATATTTTCATATTTTTGTTTAAAATCAATTAAGTACGCTGCATACTGTTAACGTAATGTGGCGCCAGATTAGATGACTAGAGTGAACACTTTTCATAATGCTTTCCCGCAGGAATAAAGTTTAGGATTCGATATTTTTTTTCTTTAAATTGTACACAGTAATCTCGTTTTATAAGTTGTTTTTCCCAATAAACGCCGGCGATAAAATTCTGTCCTGTACAGCAATCAACACACGAGCGAACGACATTACAGCGGAATCACTTGACACAGTGCTTTGTAAATAGGAAAAAATGAAAAGACGTGGAAAATTTAAAGAGGTGTAGACACAGTCGAAAATATTATTTCACAATGTCGTCGGTCGTTATCCACTTATTAGCGGCTTATCCCGAACTGGGGTTAAGGGTTGGCGGAACCCGCGTATTTGGACCCTGCCCCACTAACCCCCACAAACCCGATGTGAAATCTCCCTCCATCCCTCCCTCCCTCCCTCCCTCCCTTTCCCTCTCCCTCTGCCTCTGAATTAGTGTTGACATTCTGGAACCCCCAATTATGGAATTACGTCACCCTTAGGCTAATTGGGAACGCGCGAAGGGAGGAAACCCTTCTAGGGGCGGGGGCGGCACACGTGTTGATATCCGTCTATGCTCCAATCACTCGACTGACATCATTATATATATATATATATATATATATATATATATATATATATATATATATAACCCCATCTCCTCTATTGTATTATAGTGTATATAGAAGGTTGTGAAAGTAAACCAGCTGACAGTACAGGATGATGTATCTCGGGGTGTAGTTCCGAAGGGCGCGCAGATTCTCAGTGAGAGGCGAGAATTGCATCACTATGACGAGGAGTATATCGAGTATTGAGAGGGAAGCTTTCGTGGATTCGCTCGGCGCGGGGTTAACGGCGTGATTTTCGGGTTCCCCGGATTGTTCCCTCTTTGGACACAATCCAGCCACCAGCCGCCCCGCTGCACACTACAAACAGGTCTCTCCTATTTACCCCCCCCCCCAGTTCAAATACCCAGAACCGGCCCCGCCACCGCCTAAAGATCCGCCCCCCCCCGGGGTGGTTTGAAATTGTGGATGACGTCACGACCCCGGCGCTATGACGTCAGAGGTCGCCGCTGGGGGCCCGGCTGGCTCCGCTCATCCAATCAATAGGTGGCGCTCCTGTCTTTATAGCACTCCACTACACCACTATATATATATATATATATATATAGTCGTACATCCCTCAATATATACATACAGACATACATAGATATAAGTGGAACTCGTCGAGAATGAAAAATCGGTTTTTAAGAAGAATCTGTTTTCAAAAAAAAGCAAACAATTATCAGATCACCAGAATACAAGAATACTCCAAACAAACACAGGACAACTGATTCCAATATCATAATCCAACAATCAGTCTGAACTCTAATAATCGACTATAACAATATATACAGTTTAGAAAAGGGGCTTGTCCAATCTCGCTTGTTTACTACTATCGGGACTATCTCCGTCGACCCATGACTATATATATATATATATATATATATATATATATATATATATATACATAAATTAAATAAATAATTCGTTGTTTCTATCCGAAGTTCTCACCCGAAGCTCAGTTTTCTTTTCTGAAACTTGCCCCTTATAATAATATACATACGTGTGATATTTTTTCTCTTCATTAGGAGAAGAATACACGCATGATACGCGATACAACATGCGTTATATATTTTTGCAAGAATTTTGATGTTGGCAGCGAATTTATTTTCTAGTTTAACATACCTGTTTTGTTGTCTACGAGGGGTTGGAATAGCGTAGATTTGTTGTGTTTCTCTGTCTCCTCTCGCCGGTTCGGTCTTTCGCCAGATCCGGTTTCGGCTCATCTTCAGTAGCGGTGTTAGTCACTTTGGATGTTTTTCGCGGGGCGTCCTCACTGCAGCACACTGCCACTCTGCCACTTGTACCGTGTCCAAACCGGCGACACCAGACAGAAACACACGAAATCTACGAATTTATTTATGCTTTATTTCAAATAGCCATGAAACCCGTCATGAAATACGGCACGAATTTATTCCAGAATCAATTTTTGAATTTTTTTTCCCGAACCCGAATTCTATAACTGTTTCCCGACCTCTAATATCGAACCTCTCCGAGCCTTTAACCGTGAGCAAATTAATTTGAATCAACTTCACATCAACATTACAAAGGCATACAGCCGACATTGAAATAGATCTTTCACAGAAAATTAATACAAACCGGATAAACTGAACCGTAAACATATCGTATGAATCGTAGAAAGACAACGTATTTAAAAAAATTTCGTATATAATTTATTTTTTGTTAAAAGGAAAAAAAAACACGTACTAATTTTTATATTTATCGCATAAATTGTCCTCAATCGACATATTGATTATGCCCGACCGAATTATATACCCAAGTTGTGATATAATTGGAAAGCCAGATTTCAAATTCACATACAGTTTTATGCGCAATAAATACACGAATAATAATGAATGCCCGATTTGAAAATCTTTATACAATTCAATTATCCAATATAGGTGTTCAATTCAACGAATAAATAGTTTGTCACACTGAATTTTACAACTGTTGCATTTTTATTTTAAAAAATCTAACATTTCCATGGGGTAATCGAACGGAGAAAATATTCTATGTGAATATAGAAGATTTTTACCCCTTTTCTTGTACGGCCCGCTAGAGTTCGGAAGACTAATAATTCTTCTTCCAGTCTTCTCTCTCCTGTCGCTCTTCGGGCGGCGTTCTTCGAGAACGGACCCAATAAAACGTAATAAAAGAGAAAATAAACTCGCGAATTGTTGTACGATTCTAATTTCACTCCGTTAATATAGTGATTGACAAAAGAAACTGGGCAAGCACCCCTCAATGCAAATAACATTAACGCCGACAATCCACACAGTTAACGCCGGATCATCCAGTTGCGCAACTCTCTCAAAACTTTGTCCAAATATTGTACCGCTTGTTTTCATATTGTCAATAATCTGAAAAATTATTTCATCTTTGTACTGTATAGAGCCATTCCTTTCTTCGTCATATTTATTATCTGGAATCTGGAATTTGTTAATTTTTTTTTTATTTTCTCGTTAGAGTTGGCTTATATATTGGGTTGGCTAATAGGTAATGGCCGTTTTTCAATTTGAATTAGCGCGTGAATGGAAACAGGTGTTTTGGCATATTGTTTTATTGTTATTCGAAAGAGCTTTCTTTTCTCTATAAGATAGTATACGAGATTTTTTGTTGACCATTGACTAGATGGAGGAGGAGATATATAATAGTTACTGGGGAGTGTGTATTGTCTGGAGAGCTTTTATCTCCTCTCAGATCTGGCCAATCCTGGTTGAGGTTTGGGAGCCCACCCCCAAAATGTATATTCTTTATCTATCAATATACATTTTTCCAGCAAATATCCACTTAAATATTATAATATATAAATCGCCCCGAAATTATTGGGTCGGCAACTAAATAATTGCGGATTCTTTGGGTGTGTGCACACCCCCTCTTATGTCGTGCACTTTTCGGTACTCACGACGAAATATTTCAGAATACTCTTAAATAGGTTTGAAGATGTAAAACCGTGCGTAAAAATACAAATAACGCCATCTCCGTCTAGCCAAGAAACCCGCCGCAATGACTTAGTTGCCGACCCGGTACTAAGTTGCGTCTAAAATAAATAATAATAAGTCTAAAAAATAAAACGTTTCGATATTATACTCAACAACAATAAGTTATACTCTAGTAATTTCCTCATATTCGCGGTACACGAAACCGTAAGGCGATTATCGTATTATCGAAAATGAACGAATGACATAACACATAAGTTCGGACGACGCGGGCTTCAACCTGTCCGCTCCAACATTCGACTGAAGGCGGCGAGAAGCTAAATTGGTCTTTTGCCAGACCGGTTTCGGCTGCGGTGAGGTCCTCTAATAGCATTGGGGGCGAATATAGCGTCACTTTGGGAATTTATCTTTTCGTTTATGACGTTGTTTTTTTGTTTGTTTTGAAAACTTTCAAACGAAAGAGGATTTCGTGAAAACAGAATAACGAGACACGCAGACATATATATATATATATATATATATATATATATATATATATATATATATATATACAGACGGACAACCGCCACAGTACAAGTGACACTGTGCACTGAGGATGCCCGAAAAGTGACTAACACAGCGCTACTGAAGATGGCGAGCGGCCAGCAAAAGACAGAAACACACGAAATCTACGGTATTAAATCAACTTGTTTCTCGGTAGTCTGAAGGGCCATTTTATGTATGTATTTTTGTGACTTTGTGGCGCTAGTGTCGGGCCACTAGCGGCACTAAATGACGCACTATAAAAGAGACACTATAAATATTTTGCGGCACAGTGTGGCATCAGCCCGCATCAAAAGTGCCATAATATTTCCGAAATTGTACTCGTTTCATTCGAAAATGATAGAAAGAAATCGTACTCCGCCTCCAAACCGAAATCTTCGATATTTCGCCGAAACTGCAATTCGTTCGCCCCTCGCGCTACTGAAGACGGCGCGAGGCTGAAACGCTCGACGTCGCTTCAAATAAATAGATCGACCCGATTTCCATCGCCGATTCCCCGCCCCGATAAGAAGAAAAAGAGTTTTCGAATTCATAAAAGGTCTCTAATCAGACTGGGGATTGATGTTTCCCCGAAAGGTCCCCGGGTTTTATACCCTTTTATTTCCCCCCCTCGGGTATTGCGTGACCACTCCGATATAAAAGCTTTATAGCGCCCCCCCCCAACCACCACTTTTTATTGTATTCCCGCTCTTCCTGTTTTCCTTCTCAATCCCGGTATAACCCTCTTATTCCCGGACAGAGTATCCCGCGTATATCGCGTTATTAAATGAAATTCGATGATTGTGTACGGATCGGTCGAAACCGAAAGTTTTTGCAGCACGAGGCCGAGACTTTTACGAATCATGCATAAATGGTTCAAAACAGGTAGCGAAATACGTGCGGGCCCCGAGAGTAATAGCTAAAAAACTGTTAAACAATTATTTGTTTGAATTTTATACGTTATATATATATATATATATATATATATATATATATATACATACATACATACATACATACATACATACATACATACATACACACACACACACACGCGTTTCTATCTGTCTTAGAACCGGGTTATTGACGAAAAACGTCTCACCGACCTCCTGTTGAACTTTTTTATCTGAAATTTGGTGTCCTGTTAGGGCTCTTGAAGGGCTACAAAACGCAGCACTTGACTCTCACTTGACTCTCACTTGACTCTCACTTGACTCTCACTTGACTCTCACTTGACTCTCACTTGACTCTCACTTGACTCTCACTTGACTCTCACTTGACTCTCACTTGACTCTCACTTGACTCTCACTTGACTCTCCTTGACTCTCCTTGACTCTCACTTGACTCTCACTTGACTCTCTTGACTCTCTCTGACTCTCTTGCTCTCACTTGACTCTCACTTGACTCTCACTTGACTCTCCTTGACTCTCATGACTCTCACTTGACTCTCCTTGACTCTCTGACTCTCACTTGACTCTCACCTCTGACTCTCTCACTTGACTCTCTCACTTGACTCTCGTGACTCTCGACTCTCACTTGACTCCCACTTGACGCCCACTAGACACCCATTTGACGCTCACTTGACGTTATTCTGGCATCACTCACTGTCACTTATACTGACAAATCTAGCAAAAGAGCAAAAATTCTGATTCTTATCATCATAATCGCTATCGCTAGTCGCTAATTATTCTACCCAGGTTGGAATTTTCGAAAATCCGTCGTGTTTTTTGGGTTTATTTTATTTTCACGGGCGCTCACCTGTCGGCCTCTCTTTGAGAATGTCTAATGAACGGTCTAAAGGAAAGGAAAGCGTCCAACTTTCAATTATTTAACGGCGAGTCGGAAACGACGGTGGAGGGAGGGCCCGATAAAATAGAACGGACAAAAGGAATTTTTAATGGACCGTCAGACGGTCCCTGAACCCGTCTACATTATACATACAGACCGAAAAATGTGTCTATATTGTCTATACCGGGGTTGTCGTGAAAAATCCTAGCATTGTAAATTGTCCGTTCCCGAATTAATTACAGTGTTTATTAGTTACAGCTGTTGAAATTATATAATTTCTGAAACCATTTACGGTCAATTCGGAAACTGGAAATCTCGGAACCGAAGACTTAACAGCGATAAAAAGACCGCGACCGAAGATAACGCGCGTACCGATATTTGAATTTCTTATAAAATTCTATTCGATGATTTTAAAAGGCGGCTTCGTTCTTCGTTGAACGTGGAAAGTTGCGGGACAGAAAATAAAATGAAAGTGATATATAAATAACGTAGTTTGTTCTGGACTTTAGCTTTCCTGTTGTCCTTAACGTTTCCTTTAAAAGTACCTGTCTTGTGTGGTCTGCGAGCTGTTTTTGTGGAATACCGTAGATTTCGTGTGTTTCTGTCCGTTCTCGTTGCCGAAAGACGGATACCAAGGTGCCAAAAGTGACCTAACACACCGCGCTACTGAAGATGGCGAGCGGCCGAAACTACCGGTCCGGCAAAAGACCAAAGGACCAGCGAGAGGAGACAGAAACACACGAAAATCTACGGTGAAATAAACGATCCTGAGCCATCGAGTCGTGTAGCAGAAGCAAAAGAATATCCAAAAATACTGACGGGAAAAGGGTCAATTACGGAAACAAAATTATTTTTCGACTTTTCTAATATCGGCTATAGATTTAACAGGAAGTTTCGAAGTTTATTATCACATCTTCCAGTTTCTCTGCAGTCCATCCATTCCTCTCTCTCCACCTCCTCCCTCCCCCTCCTCTCTCTCCTCCTCACCTCTCCTCCACCATCCTCCTCTCCCTCTCTCCCCTCCTCTCCACCCTCTCTCCTCTCCCTCCATCCTCTCCATCTCCTCCCCACCCTCCTCCTCTCCATCCTCTCCCTCCCTCCTCTCTCCCTCTCCCCTCTCCATCATCCTCTCTCCCTCCACCTCTCCCTCTCTCCTCTCCCCTCTCTCCTCTCCCTCTCCTCTCTCCCTCTCCCTCTCCCTCTCTCCTCTCCCTCTCCTCTCCCTCTCCCTCTCTCTCTCCCTCTCTCCTCCTCTCCCTCTCTCCTCTCCCTCTCTCCTCTCCTCTCCCTCTCCCCTCCTCTCCCTCTCCCTCTCCTCTCCCTCTCCCTCTCCTCTCTCCTCTCCTCTCCCTCTCTCCTCTCCCTCTCCCTCTCCTCCCTCTCCCTCTCCCTCTCCTCTCCCCTCCCCTCGCTCTCCCTTTCCCTCTACCTCTCCCCCACCCTCTCGGTTTCGTTATATTTCTAAGATAAGTTGTGTGCAATATAACTTCGGTCGTCCGCCACCGACGTTTCGGAACTCCAGACCGGTTGCGTCATCCGAGAACCGTGCGAAATCTCTCTTCGCGTTTATTAAAACTCTCATTTACCCCGTTTTCTGCGAACCTCCCGACCGTTTATCACACTGATAATTGTTTTCACGACAATTGGGTTTTCTATTAGGGATCCTACCAAGTGGACGGGGGAAAAATTTCCCTCCTGAGGAAATTCACTTGACCCCTCCGCCCCAACCCGAAGGCCCATTATTATTAATTTTCCTCCTCCCATCCCCCCAGGACCCATTTTAAGGGAAGGACAGAGGGAGAAACAAAGCGGGTGCAGGACAAAGAGGTAAAAGCTGCTACGGAAAGGATGCAAACAAAAGGGAAAGAGTAAATAATGACAATTTGGTTGGGTATTTCATCTTACCTCGGTAATTATGTTGACTGTTGGGTAGGGGCGGGGGCAGTTCAGTAGTGAGAGAGGGAAAGGAAGCATCATCTCCATCCTCATCTTCATCTTCATCTTCAGAGCCGTACAATATCCTCTCTCTCTCTCTCTCTTTCTGTCTCCACCGCCATCCGACAAGGACATGCGAGACACGAAACAAGAATATAATTACAGCCATATCGAAATATAAACCCTAGGCCTTCCCCCCCCTGCCCCTTGCACAGAAAACATTCTTTTATTCCCGTTTATTAAACCCGGCGTTGAATAACGAGGGCCAAAGAGCTGGGCAGGGTTATTTATTCCAGTTATTATATATATATATATATATATATATATATATATATATATATATATATATATATATATATACAGAGGGTCCAAAAATGTATCCACTGTTTTGCAAGTCCATAACTTGCAAACTAATTAAAGGAGTTGTCTCATTTTTGGTAGTGTTATAGTTTCTAGTTCCGGCAATCGCCGGATACAACCGTTGTATGGGCTTATCTCGATGAAAATCTACCAGGAAGATGGATAGAGGTGCTGTAGAGGAGTATCCAGACCGCGTTCCCCGGACTTAACTCCTCTGGACTTTTACCTGCGGGGGGGAACAAACACTAAAGGACTTCGTTTATCGACACAAAAGCCAGGCACGTTGGATGAACTTCGAGAATCCATCCTACATACATATTCAGTCAGTAGAGTTGGTGCTGCAGTTGGGCGGCATCATCTCTTTGTGTGTGGATATTAATAATGGTGACCATTTCGAACACCTACAGTGTGTGATATCTTTAAGTTGGGACATTAAGCTACACTTTCGCCAAAAATGAGACCCAATTCCGTCAATTAGTTTCCAAGTTATGGACTGTTAAACGGTGGATACATTTTTTGGATCATATATATATATATATATATATATATATATATATATATATATATATATATATATATATATATATATGATGGTACATATCGGGTCGGCAACTAAGTAATTGCGGAATTCACCCGACAACAAGTGGCGTTGTACACATTTCTTCGATAATCGCTATTATTTGTGGCCCTTTCCGAGAGAGACATTTTC
Source organism: Lethocerus indicus (assembly GCA_019843655.1). Classification (NCBI taxonomy): domain Eukaryota; kingdom Metazoa; phylum Arthropoda; class Insecta; order Hemiptera; family Belostomatidae; genus Lethocerus; species Lethocerus indicus. Next base: position 212,592 of record JACDQD010000008.1, on the reverse strand, counting down.
GGTATTGTCGAAAATTGCATCGAAAGAACGGGAGATTTTTCGTTAAAGGACGAGGAGCGCTCCGGAGGACGTCCGGTGGCGGAGGCCTTTACGATGACCGAATAAAGGCCGTTATCGATTCCGATAAATGGACATTGTAGAGAAACCGTTTGTTGTATTCAAAACCGTCTACGGCTTATCCGTGCAAAGATGCAGTTAAAAAATGTGTATCCGGTGAAAATCCGCTATTACTTAGTTGCCGACCCCGATATGCACCATTTTCGGGTGCGAATATATCGAGTAGAAAAAACTAATAATTATCGCAGGATTAGGCGGGCGAAACTCGTTTTGTCGGTCCTGTCTGTAAATACAACAAAGCCGTATTGTATTATATAAGGTTTATATTGTACGGTCTCTCTCTCTCTCTCTGCGGCCAAGGGAGGAGGAGTAAATAGTTCGTGTAACAGACGATTGGGCCGCTAAACAATTCCAGAATTGCGGACTGGAAATTCGGGAGATTCTGCGGGGCGGGCCGAGAATTTCAAAATACCGAATAGGAATTTGCTCCGCCGGCCGAGAAACCGACGACCGCGCTCGTACAGAATAACGTCCAGGAGATATCGGCCATTTTCAACAGCCGACAGTGTTACCAACCACTACACAGTCTCTATGACGTATACACATTTTTCACTTTTGTATTATTATATATTTTCTTATTTCGTATATTTCAATGTTTTTCATATTATTACGGTTTTTCAACTCTGATCTAATCTATATTCCTCGCAATCAAAGATTATACTCTAAGATTATACGTGACAATACTTTTCCGTATCAATACAAAGCGCATTGTCCCTGTAAAATGTACCGTTTTCCGCCGTTTTTCATTTCACTTTTTCAGGTCTGCATTTGCGAAAGTTTCACTCGGAATATTACAAACCTGAAGTCGTCGGAAAACCGAATTAAATACTACACATTTTACAACGAAAAATGTATTCAATCTATACAATCGGATCCCCTTTAAATGGCGAATTTTATGAACATTTGTGGTCTCTCAGTAGATTATTATTTACCAAATCACGGTTTAAAATCAATGGAATAAAAGTCTACAATATAATATTGCAACTACATTGTTTAAACATGGCGAAAATTTAACCTTTAATTTTTTTTCAATATTGAATAATAAAAATCCCGAGCGTAAATTAACTTGAATAAATTTCTTCCTTCGGTTGTACATTGACTCAACCTAATATGGTCATAAAACTGAAACTAACGATTTGTAAAAAATTTGATTTTGATTGTTTTTACGCACACTTTGCTTGTTGTCAGTTTGTCATTTTTAAATTGCAGAAAATTATATCCTTCGGTTTTTCTAACCGATTATCACTATTATCAGTGGCGTAGTGAAGTAATATACTGTCACTGCTGGTTTTATTCTCCAATATAAATGTGCCCATAATTATGAATGTGGTCTAAGTCAATTCAAACTTTAAATACATTTTCATATGAAATTCACACAAAATTTCATATTCATAGTAAACTTTCATTAATCGAGACTAATAAAATTCTAAATTAAAATGTCGCATAATATAAAAATATTTGTTAATTTATTCGAAAGCGATTCATTAAATATCTCGAAACCAGAAATATATGACTTAGACCACATTCATAATTATGGGCACAAATAACATGCATTTAAACAAAAAAAAAAAACTTTACTTCGAGACAAACAATGCAGGTTTAAATATCGAAGGAGGCCACTTTTAATAATAATATATATGTATATATATTTCAAAAATATTACATTACAAAAATTATAAAAAAAAAAGGGTTCGATAGAGACAGAAGCTTAAGTACAAAAATATCCCATATAATAATTGCGATAATCTCTGAAACCTAATATTTAAAAATTAAACCTCGCTTAACAGTATAATACTGACTCGATTCCAATACTCAATTTACCCTGATTTTTATTTGCACGATGGCACATATTCCAACCTTAACTTATAAACATTGCAATGAACAGTGACAAAAAAAAAAATCATTCGGCTAAAAGCCAAAAACCGTTGGGAGTTTTTCAAAACATGAAACGGGTATAAGATTTATAACCAGTTGGAAGGTAAAAATATCTCAAGTCTCAAACCCACGACAGTTCGTTTACAGCTGTGTATTTGTCTATTTCAAAAAATTCGTTATTCGGAACTTATAAAATAAGCTGATCTCAGAAATGACATTGATCCGCCGGAACACCACTACGACGACTACATAACTGTACACATTTAGTGTTTACACAGAATATACATAAGCGCAACATTTGATATTACGCCCAAAAATAATCTGTTTTACATCGTTCAGATACTAATTACATTAACAAAATAAATTATTTTTTCACTTTGAAAATACGTAATTCGGAATTTTATTTAGAATCAAAGTTATATCGTAATCGATTCGTTAAACATTTCTTATAGTAAAACAGACAATATAAACTGGATTTCCATTGAAAAATAGAGATAAGTTTTTTCTTACATATATATATCCAAAAATATTGTATTTGAGATAAGAAAAATGTATAATTTCAATTATTTATACCGACATATTTGTAAGAACGAAATTTTTTATTATACGAAAACTTTTTATTATCCAGAAGTTTGCTACAATATATTTGGATATTATTCAAGCTTATACGCTGAAGGTCTAAATGTAATGTTCGGAATTATTAGTTATTCGGAAAGTTAAATATTTTTATATATCGAAAAATATTTTTTATCAAGAGCCATATTTTCAGGTAAAATATTCCGTACGAATAGATTGTTGTATGAAAAATTGCCACAAAAGACGTAAATAAGTATAGTGTTACAGAACAATATCCGAATCTTACATAATTAATTATTGATCTAACGGAATAAATTCTTTAATCCTCGGTTCCCACCGTTTTCCAAAATGTAGATCGTATATCACCGATGAAACTGATACCGAAGCACGTCGAGAACGTTCTGAAAACACAGTAAAAACTTGTAGATAAATGGAAAAATATTGCAATACTAATATTTTCCGCCAGTAAGAAAAAGTTTAAATTAACCTGAAAATAGATTAATTCTCGAACAACATTGTCATTAGTACATTATTTATTTTATAAATTTTATACCCGGAGAATTACGGCGATTACTTATTGAAATCGAGTATTTAATCTGGTATTCCTTGTCGTGATCAATTCAGAATGTACGTGACGCATGTTGTACCGTAATAAAATTCATTAAAAGTAATCTGATGATCGCCCTTCAATCACTTCTCTAGTTCGTATAGTCAACTCGACCTACGTAAGTATTTTATTGCTATATTCGTATATCGCCGAAACTCGGACCAGAAAACCGAACAACCAGTGGGGAGTAAACAGGGCCACGCGTACAGGTAACGATATTCGTGTAAAATGCAAGTACCATTTTTTTCCCCTATATATCTCACATATGATCAATATATTGGCTTAGCCCGCAGTAGGGAATTTTCGGTAAAAGCTGTATTAATGATGGAATATCTTGTACTCGTTGGTAGCATTATCTAACAAAACGGGATGTACAATTGTTCTGTTCGTATATCGAAAAAAAAATTATTATCACTAACTTCCGGATAGCGTAGTACTGCGGGATTGAAACCCGCCCAACCTCGGTTGGGGGAAGGGATTGATACCCCGCTATTCCGGGATTTTTCCCGTGTGAAGGGTTTTCGCCCGTTCCTTCCATTCTCCTTGTTGTCCTTGGTAAATAATTTTCTAAATCGAAACTATTCTGTTCGCAGGTTTATGGTCGTACTTGTCTGCCTGATATTCAGTGTGCTGTCGACCATAGACACGTATTCGAATTTCGCGAACGAAACCCTCTTCTGGATGGTGAGTACAGTGCCATTATTCCTATCTATTTTTTTACTGAAGCGCAATTTTTTATACTTCCAATTTCCAAAAGTTTACAAAACAGAGTATATCGGATATTCGCAGAGTACGTGACATTTCTCGCTTCAACTAATCTTCATAGTTGACTCAAGCTTGAAAAAATGCTTATACAGAGTACGCGCTTCTGAACAACAGTCGTGGTTCGAATCTTGCGCATCCGTGGATTAGGTCTGATTAAAAGAGTTGGATCGTACGAGCTTAACGTACCATATGCGCGCGCACTTTACAGCCCGCCGCTGACTCACGGAGGACATTCGATGACCCGTTGAGGACCGTCCTCCGAGGATCCGTTGAGGTCATCGTTTATTGTAATGATCTCGTCTGATTTGTCCTCGGCCAAATCTTCGGTCACAATATCGTCGCTGAGTCGCTCCACAATTTCAGGCGTATCATCTGCAAAAATTCAACCCCCGTCGAGACTATAGAACAGAAATTTACAGTTACTAAAAAAACAAACCAGAGTTCTGTAATGAGAAAGTTCATTTATTGGGGACTTCAGCTTGAGCGTTCCGGTTTTCATACCGAAGTCCTTTCCGAGGCTTCATCACTGTAGACGGCGCGTAACTTTTTGTGAGGTTTTAACAACCTTTTTAACTTTTACGGAAATAAAAATGCAAAATACGAATTTGCCACCAAATGTTTCACATACTGAGCGATGACATATCGGAAGATCTTATCGGTCCGATGACGTAAACATGAATAAAAACAGAAAATATAACACCGTCTAGTAGTGAATCATCCCCGTCTTAAACTATCCGAACATCCATTGTGTAGTGGATTTCATCTGTTTCTGTCTCCTCTTGCTGGTTTGGTCTTTTGCTAGACCGGTTTCGGCTGATCGCCATCTTCAGTAGCGCTGTGTTAGTCACTTTTGGCACTTTGGGATGTTTTTCGGGCATCCTCACTGTCACTGTCACTTTGAGGTCCTTTAATAGGATTAGCGGGGCGAATATTGACAAGAAGACAAACAAAATCCAATACAAAATCCGCAATAACAAGAAATGTATATATACACACGACAAACAGACAACCACCACAGTACAAGTGACAGTGACAGTGTAGTGGGTATGCCCGAAAAACATCAAAGTGCCAAAAGTGACTAACACCGGCCGAAACCGGTCTAGCAAAAGACCATACCGGCGAGAGGAGACAGAAACACACGAAATCTACGGTATTCCGACCCTCGCAGACCACAAAACTGGTATGTTAATCTAATCCATTGTGAAGATATTTCGCATTATTCCGTTTACCGTTGAACAAAGTCAAGATGTGTTCGATAATGACCGAAGCGGGATAGCAGCTTTGTCGAAAATGCGTCAGTATGTCTATTCCGTTCAGATTCACGAATTCTTCGAGACAGCTCTTGTCCAATTGGAACAGCATCGTTAGAATTTCGCAAACGCATATCAGGACCTAGACGACGGGAAAAAAAAAAATTTAAGAGTTATATTCTGAACCGGTCAAATGTCGTCTAAAAAATATACAGTTTGTATTACGTTATGAATGTATACTTACACTATGATTTACTGTAGGGTCGAACGTCTGACTGATTAGCTAAAACAAAAAAACATAAAGTTAATTCGTAATAGCTGTTTGGCGGACCACGGGTATTCTGTCTGTTGGTTTGGTCTTTTCTTTTGGGCACTTGCCATCTTCAGTAGCGTTCAGCACATCTGTGGGGGGTCCGCACTTGTCGCTGCACTTTAACCGCATATCTCATCCCAATTCTTGCGAAAGAAAAATTCCTGCCAGATGGACCGAATGGCAAATCGGAAGGAAATCAAAGAAACATAGCTCAACTCTAAACGTTTGAAAAGGACAAAAACTGTCTAAATACAGACTTATACAACACCCAAGAGACCTCTACCATAAATGCAAGAAAAATGCAGACAGGACGCCGCCCCACTGCCCAAAAGCATCTACTGAAGATGGCAAGCGGCCGAAACCGGTCTAGCGAAAGACCAAACCAGCAAGCACAGGTGGAAGACGCAAGAACCATAATTTTTGAGGTAATATTTTTTTAGAAACTTCAACCAACAGAAACACAGCACTTACTGCAACATCGAAAGTTTTCAACAATGCAACAATCAATTTGACGAGTCCGTGCCAGAATGTCGTGTCGCCAGAACCGTTCCCAACAATCCTGTGAACGACCATGAGGATTTCGGTCATCGAATCAATAATATCACCATTATCGTTGTTCTGCACCCTGATTTTTACTCTCAACAGTCTGGAAAAAACAGGAGTTAGTTAGCGCACAAAATATAATTAAGACAATAAGCACGATGAGAAGATGAATTGGAACTAATTTAAATTAGCAATCCAGATCCTAGCTGTAGCAGAACTCAGAGCTAACATTATCACAGAAATTGTAAATGATACAACATACGAGGATGGTTCAATAATTAAGATAAAAAACTAGTTTTAACGCAGTTTTTTTTAATATAATTATTCTTATTTTTCAACATAATCTCCATTATACACTCAGTCCAGCGACTTTCCAATTATTTCATCCCCTTCAGAAAAGTTTTTTTACAAAGCTTGTAAAATAATTATTCGCCTAGTAAATTTAGCTTACTTTTCAAATTACTCTCGTATCCCACGATTTATTATTAATTTTGTCGGATAAAGAATAAAATCTGCCTGTTCGATTAATCAAACGGACGAATTTAATTTCTGTTTAAATTTACAATAAAAGTGTATTGTTCTTCTACTACGCTAGAAACATGTTTGTCTATATTTTCAGTGTACCGACCTAGCCGCTAATGATCAAACTTAACTAAAAGAAATATAATAATGGAGCGCTGCATTTTTGATAATCGAGACTCTACCGGGGTAATGATAGTTTTATACTCACTGGCTCAGATAGGAAAGTCCCTGCTGTTGGCAAAACTCGTCCGAGTACTTTTTCGAACCCAAAGCCTTCACCAGATAGTACATCAGATGCGTCTTGAAACCTTCGAGATCGGGACCAACAAGCGGGATGTTGCCAGAGGCCAACGCTTCCAACAGGTCAAACGCCTGCGTTTTGTAATTTATATATATCGTATTAATAAAACGAAATACAGCGAATATCTAGGCAATGTTCTGCCTAAGCTCACTGGTCTGAGCGGTCTTGTGTTCCGGCAAAGACCAGAACAGAAGAACTTACGTTCTTCTGTTCCCAATATTGTTCGGTATATCAGAGCTTTCCAAACTGTGTCGCAATCTGTTGAACAATAGATCGGCTTTGTAGACTCTCCCGTATTATAGACTTCAGGAGAATTGAGAAAAATCAATCTACGGTAAAAATTCTTAGTTTAATACAAAATTAAATTCGCCGTTTCGAATCAGCCCGTAATGCGGCAGATGTTAATTTTTAAATTAGCCATAATAGAGGACAACTGTTCAGAGAAATAAGTGATCCATCCAACAAGAAAAAAACATGTATCGGATTAAAATTAAAAACGCAAATTTCGCAGAAAAACTGACGGCGAGGAGTTGGGAAAGCTCCGGATTACAGAAACGTCGAAACGCACCTTCCTGTTAACGACGGAATCCAACTGCGAGGTCGAAGACGGCGGCGGCGGCGGCGAACTCTGTACGAAATTCTGAAATTTGGCCAAACAAACTATCGCCGTCCTCCAGCAGAAAGTTATGTTTTTCCCTTCGTCACTCGGCCATTTGTCCTGCAATAGAGAATATTTGAAAATTACGCCGTTTTAAATATTCCGCAGTTTATTGGACGACCACTCTGACGAGCGTATAGCGAAAATAGTTCGAATTACCTGAAAACACTTTTTGAGTATGGCGTCCGAATAGCGGAAGAATATTGATGAAACGGCGTAGAGGCAACCGATGGTTTGGAACATTTGGTACGGGAAATTGTCGTGTCTGGCGACCACTTCTGAGAGTATCGCCAGCGTTAGAATTACATTGGGTTGGGGCTGGTCGCTTTCGCGGAAAGCCAACAGGACAGTGTTCAGCGCGCAGAGTGAACTCTCGGACGCGAAAGCCTCCACCACACCGCCCTGAAACCCGATCGCACTCTTCACATCCCTTCAATCAAACCAGTCTCTGTCTCCCCTCTACCTTCAAACCCTTAACCATTTGCTCCCAACAATCCGCTTAATTATAATTCCAGTTTAATGTACCAGTTTTGTGGTCTCTGAGGGGTTGGAATACTGTTCAATACGGGGTTCGGGGTCAAAAGACCGAACAGCGGCGAGAGGCGACAGAAACACACGAAATCTAGGCAATTATAATTCCGTTGCAACTTACACCGGTTATTCAAATATGTATTTATTTTGTTCTCGTTACATTTATTGTCGATATTAAGCTTACCTGTTGAAGAACTAGAGAAGAATGAAACTTCCAATGCGGATGTTTTCAACGTTTCGAACGACTTTAAGAAATAAGCTTAAATTTTGATACGTTGCGGAAAGAATATTGCGGCTTTCATGTTCGTTGTCATTTCAAAAATATTATCAAAGACTAAACAATTTCTTTCTTCAGCAATTAATCACTTGATAGAACTTTGATGAAGATTCTACAATTGCAAATTTCAAGTTTTTTCACCACGATTTGAGTACGGATGACCATTTTTGAAGATTTATGAGATTGTTCGTTCGCAGGAATATTAATTCTAAAATTGTAAACCGATAATTTACAATAATAATAAAAAGAAAAGAATCGATATAAATATTTTTTATCCTGCGCTGCAACTTGACAGAGTTGGAAACCGTTGGATCGTCTACGGTCCTGAGCTAGATAAAAACAGTAAAATTTCAATATACGTTACTCGGCGTTAATTGAGAAAAAAAAAATAGGATATAAAAAAATCTATTCACGTTTTCACTCTGTTCAACTATCACTTTGAGTATGGAGAGAGCATCCAGTTGTACTTTTCGGCTCTTGTTTTTCACAAGTTTCATGAACATCTTGACGTGCCTCCAATTGGCCGTCTTCATCATCGATGGATTCTTCGACATTTCCGCCTTGAACACGGCCAACTTGTTCAGGAGGACGGCTTCCGAACACTGATTTTCGGCAGAGCCAATCATTCTGCAACGCAAAATTGGTGAATCGGTTAGAAATCGGACTGTCGGCGCTGATATATTAATCGGTTATTAAGCTCAATCGGACTTGATCCGGTGAGAAAACAGAAATTAAACAGATCCGATACGCTCGTTTAACACCGTTATTAATCTAAAATTTTCTCCGATATCATTAAAGTTTTTAACTGCATTTTTTATCCGTTAGTAATAAAATTAACTACTTATGAACACCGACTGCCTGAAGCATCCAGTCACCATATACTATTATATACTATTATTTACGGAACAAGGTCTCTTTTTAACAAAGAAATATATACATATATATATATATATATATATATATATATATATTCCCCGTTGTTTTACTTTTTAGGAAATATGCCTGGTCGTATTCTTCGGAGTTGAATACCTCGTGAGACTGTGGTCAGCCGGATGCAGATCTAAATACATGGGATGGTGTGGACGTTTCAGATTTATAAGAAAACCGATATGCATTATAGGTGAGTACGACAATCGGAAAAAGAAATATAACCGTTTTCAGTTACCCGTAAACCTTAGAATTGTCTTAGAAGCTAAATAAATTCTACGAACCTACTGTAAGGCTAAAGGAAGGTAGAAAAGAACTGGGTAGGCACAACGTGGCCCTACAGCCCTACATAAGGATCAGCGGAAAGAAAAAAAATCCACAAAAATTCAAGGCGAAGGAGGCAAATTTCACGGACCCTGTCGACTGGAGAGTTGTCATTGAAAAATCGATAAAAATACATATTCTCCAACATATAGAAATACTTTTTCTGGATCATTTAAACATTATTGATTGGAAAAGTTGTTTGTCAATTTGCACAATAAAAAAATTACTGTATGGTTAGAATGTGAATGTATGATAGCTACAAGCGGAAGTAGTTCCGAACAGTTATTCAATTTAATGAATAATAAAATTAATTAGCGAATAATAACTACTGAATTCACACTAAAAATTGTCGGTTAAAATTTATTATAGGGGCTACGTCGGCATGGCTTCATAATATCGATATGTCGTATGCGAGGAATCAATATATCAGCGAAACTGTTGCGAATGAATTTCAGAACCGTTAATTACCGTTAATGAATCAAAGTAATGGGAAAGAAAGTAATTATGACGAAAAGAAATATATAAGAAATAATATAATAAAACAAACCTTATTCGGAATCTGTTAAATTTGACACTTCCGTAGCAACTAAAAAACAAATAACCGGCCTAATTAGAAAGGAATGGTCAAAATAAAAAGCACAACCCGTCGGACACCTTAATAAAGGTGAAAACAATGGCTGGACAAGTTGACGATATCGATTCACCTGTATTAATCGATATATTGATTACATCCGATAGCCTTCGTAGCCCCTATAATAAATTTTAACCAAATTGTTATAACTTAATAATTTGACTACATTTATGCTATATATATATCGTCGATGGATGCAACAATGTTGTAACATTTTGCAATCGATTCGAACTCAAATAATACCCGTTTCTGGGGCTGAACGTTTCCCACCGCGGGGCCTAACGTTGTATCAGAGCACTCGACAAACTGTAAACGCTATAAATTAAGAATTTGGCCTATATTCTCCTCTCATCGCGTATCGAAAGATTTGAAAAATTATATTCTATAGGCGACATAGAAGTGAGGCATACGAATTTAGAACGGGGGCTACGGAGGTTGAATCGATGTCGTCAATCAGTCAGATCTTTGCGCATCTCAAAACGTATTCGGCAAACAAGTGCACCGAAATCTACTTGTTCAGCCGTTGTTGTTATCACATCGCGTAACTTTATTAAGGCGTCCGAAGGGTTGCGCTTTTTATTTTGATCATTCTTTCCTAATTATGCGGGTTGTTTTTTTTGTAGTCGCGCTACGGAAGTGTTCAATTTAATTTCTCTGCGTTGTTTAAAGCGTGAGAGACCGGAAAGAGTGATCGAGATATGTACGGATCTGGGATTGGGTAAAGAGAGTCGCCGCTGCCCATCGAATATATTGTAAAGTCACGCGTCGCTATCCATCTCCACGCCGACGTAGCCCCTATAATAAATTTTTACCAGCAACACTTTTGCTCTGTAATATTCGAGGCGATTCCATATGTAGCAATACGTCCCGCTTTGCGCCCATCTTCCAACCCCGATAGTTCTCCAACGAATATTCAGTTTGCAGTTGTTGAAAGTCTCAAAAAACCGCTTTGGGGGCGTTGGGCAAGTAAAAATATTGGAGACAGAGCCGGGAGATTTCATTTAATAGAGTGACTCACCTACTTTGACCGGGTCGCTGGCCGTAAACGTTCGATCTCGGGCGATCAATTAGCGATTTTCAGTGTCGGGCTGAAACGGCCCCTGTAACGAATCGGCACTTTTCACATTTTACACCGTCTTTCGGTATAAAACAAGTCCGTATTAAGTTGACAAATCGGTATAACCCAACATTTGAGCCGGTCTCGGATAACCGGAAAATAACCTTCCCGGCTCACGAAGAGCGTCGACGCAGGCTGGCATCGATTGAAATTTTCATCGAAATATAAAAAAAAAAAAAAAATTGAGCGATTAAATTTCGTTCAGTTTTTTTTATCATACCAATACTATTAATAACAACGATTTAATATAATATATATTAATGAAACAACATTTACAAGCACTTTTTTTTAAACTCATTCGATGTATACATTTTACCCTAAGTATTGAGTTAATTTCAGTTTTTAACGCCGTCCAGCCTATTTAGCCGCCGATTTGTCTACCGAAACGTCGATTTCGCAAAAAAATTGTTCTATTTTATTGTTGAAATTATTAACATATATTTTATATACAGAGGGGTCCAAAAAAATTATCCACTGTTTTGCAAGTCCATAACTTGAAAACTAATTGACGGAGTTGTCTCATTTTTGGTAGTGTTATAGTCGCCGGATACAACCGTTGTATGGGCTTATCTGGACGAAAATCTACCAGGAAGATGGATATAGGTCGTAGAAGTGCTGTAGTAGAGTATTCCCCAGACTTAACTCCTATGGACTTGCGGGGAACAAACTCTAAAGGATGTCGTTTATCGACACAAAAGCCAGGCACATTGGATGAATTTCGAGAATCCATCCTACATATTCATGTGCAAATATCCAACTGAACGCGTTGCAGTCAGTAGTTGGTGCTGCAGTTGGGCGGCATCGTTTCTGTGTGGATGTTAATGGTGATGAAGTTGGACTTTAAGCTACACTTTCACCAAAAATGAGACACAACTCCGTCAATTAGTCTGCAAGTTACGGACTGTCAAACGGTGGATACATTTTTGTTTGGACCCCTCCGTGATATATATCACTCTTTCGCGTCCTTTGACAACACACCAATGTCAACTTGAAACTCGACGATTTTCGACCGTAGCGCTATCAAAATTATTATTATATCAGATCTGATCGTCGTCCTGGCCTCGATAGTCGTCCTGTCGGTCGGCTCCAACGGCCAGGTCTTCGCCACGTCGGCCATCAGAGGGATAAGGTTCCTTCAGATCCTGAGGATGCTGCACGTGGACAGGCAGGGCGGTACCTGGAGGCTGCTCGGCTCCGTCGTCTTCATTCACAGACAGGCCAGTAGAGTTTTTCCTATTTTCATTTTATCAATCGGTAAAATCTGAACAGATCTGGTCCTCCACACCGGAAGACCGATTCGAACGGACCCACTGATTCCGCGTCGGATTCTTATCCAACGGCCGAAATGAAACGAAATTGTTATCGATTTCTACAGGAGCTGATCACTACGCTCTACATCGGTTTCCTGGGGCTGATATTCAGCAGCTATTTCGTCTATTTGGCCGAAAAGGACGTCGTCGGGCCGGACGGTAAGACGGGGGATTTTTCCAGCTACGCCGACGCCCTATGGTGGGGAGTCGTAAGTACACTTCGTCCCTGTATTTGTTGTACGAAAAAACCCTGAGAAAAAATCCAGGCATTCAGTACGATTTCTGTGTTCCAGATAACGGTGACAACGATCGGCTACGGCGACGCGGTGCCTCAGACGTGGGTCGGAAAAATAGTGGCTTCCTGCTTCAGCGTTTTCGCCATCTCCTTTTTCGCTCTACCCGCCGTGAGTAATACATTCGATACGTATAACAATCCCTTACAATATACAAGCGTCCTCGCGGACATTAGAATTTTTCAATTACCTGTGTTAATATCCCGTATGTTCCTTTTTTTTCTTCATTGTACAATAAACCTTTATCATATATGTGTCTGTTCCAATAAGGCTTTGTATATCGAGGATTTAAATTTTATTTCTTTTAAGATCAGTTTCGATATCCCTTTGTTCTCCCACAACTACCTATGGGGGAGTCTACAACAACGGTTTTTCCCGTTGACCGAAATCCGAATCTCTATCGAATTTGCGCCATAATGTTCAGTGTATTTATGTCGTCAAGAGGTATAAATTACAAAACCTGTTTCTCTAGATTTTATTTTCTCAGCCTTCGTGGCTGCTCGATTTATGCACTCATTGGGGTATATTTATTATGGAAAAAAAGAAGTTCAACATACCTGTTTTGTGGTCTGCGAGGGTCGGAATACCGTAGGTTCGTGGTGTTTCTGTCTCCGGTTTGGTCTTTTGCTAGACCGGTTTTTGCGGCCGCTCGCCGTCTTCAGTAGCGCGGTGTCAGTCACTGTCGGCACTTTGGATGTTTTTCCTGGGGGCATCCTCCTCGCTGCACTGTCACTATCACTTGTACCTACCGGCCTAGCAAAAGACCAAACCGGCCAGAGAAGACAGCCTTTGTAGAAGTAAAGAAAGTTTTTTTTTTCGCAGCCTTTTGCTATAATTTCAGAGGCCTTCGAAAGCACTGGATTGTGTGTTTTGAATTACGATTGTTGTTCTGTTTACAGGGAATTCTGGGTTCGGGCTTCGCTCTGAAAGTGCAACAGAAACAGAGGCAGAAACACTTCAACCGGCAGATACCGGCCGCGGCGATGCTCATCCAATGCCTCTGGCGGTGCTATTCGGCCGATAAGTCTTTCAACAGCCATGCAACCTGGATAATATACACCAAGGACCAGAACAATTCCAGCCGCGAAAACGTCGCCACCAGCAAAGTAAGTTTACCCGACTCCTGCTCACTTACTTCCAGCTACCTAATTTCGCGGTAAGAACCTCCGTTGGCAAAGATTTATCCCCTGCTGTACAGAGAATTTTCCCGAGTTCGACCGAACGGAAGAGTTTTACACAGCACAATAATAAATTCGCTGTATATAACAAATTCATAACGTCTTGCATTGTCCGTCGGTACATGGAACGCCACCGTAGTCAACGTATTGCAGGATTATTCCTGTGCTCGGGAACAACGGAGTTTCACTCGATAAAGACGCCGTCCAGTGATGGTACTTTTGACCCGTATCCGGCCTACAGAAAGCTCTGGGCGTGGCGTTTGAGCCGATAACGGGTGGGTAAAAGAGGAAAGGGGCTGAACACGAGTGGATTTGGACGTGGAGAGGCGGGAATGGAATTTAAGGATGCGCGATTTTGCGACTTCGCCGACTGTCGGGTGTGTTGAGAGGTCGTTATGGATTGTTCGGTTAGAAACATCCCTGGGGCAGCACTAAGGATGGTACTGGAAGGACTTTCGACCGGAATGTTTGGATGGGAGCGATGTTGGATTTCTTGGCGGAACCCCCAGCATTCCTGGGACTGGATTTTGGAAAGGTGCTCTTGGAGACCACCAAGACCCAAGTCCATTCCTCTGTTTCCAAACTCGGGAATAGTTCCTGCTAACCGAGGATCTTCGCATGGTATTACGCTATCGGGACGTTGTGTTATTTAGTGGAGTTCCGGTCGCAGAAACCTTCGCTAATTTATAATATTTACCGAGAGGTTATTACCGTAAAGGCTTGCGGACGGACGCTTATTGAGGTTTTCCCTCTCCTTCGGTTTCCAGTCGCTGGTCCAACAGGTGGCGAAGAAGGCGAGCGTGCTGAAGAGGCGGAAGTCGAAGAACCGGATGGAGGCTCCGTCTTCGGCGGCCAACAACAGCCAGGCGCTGCCGGAGGCCAACAACACGGCCAGGAGGGACAGCGAAGGAGATGTCGTCTTCTACATCGAAGAACCGAGAGCCGGTAAGAAATAGCGCTAAACCGCTCGCCTCATTTGTCATCCACTATTTTGACAGTAATCTGTTTAGTAAGAAACCTAAATGCATCCGGGTTGAAAAGCGAAGAGGCGGGGAACGCAATCTAGTACTTGGAGGGTCCAAAAAAATGTATCCACTGTTTAACAGTCCATAACTTGCAAACTAATTGACTGAGCTGTCTCATTTTTGGTGAAAGTGTAGCTTAAAGTCCAACTTGAAGATATCACTGTAGGTGTTCGAAATAGTCACCATTAACATCCACACAGAAGATGCCGCCCAACTGCAGCATCAACTGCTGACTGCAACGTGTTCAGTTGGATATTGGCTCTGATACCATTGCGTTGAACCTCATTTTATGTTTTCCGTATAAAATACCACCTCAAAACTGACTTCCTTTCTAATGCACCAGCCATTCTAAGGTACAACTGACAACAGTACAACTGACTATCTGTGGCGAATGTCATCTGACAAAGCGGAACGCTACCAAAATGAGACACAACTCCGTCAATTAGTTTGCAAGTTGTGGACTTGCAAAACAGTGGATACATTTTTTGGACCCCTCTGTATACACAATAGAACGATATATACAATACTCATATATGATATACGATAGTGTTGTCGGGAATGAAACGCAGGACTTGACATAGGCTTATTTTTCGATAAAACCTGTAACTTAGGCCAGGATCGTGTAATACTGGAGGGGAACAAAACCTCGTTTAGCGGGGAGTCGACTCCCCCTTGGGGAGTACGGGGGATATTTTCCAGTTCTTACTGGAAGACAGGAAAAATTCCAGGTATAGCTAGGGTTCAACCTCGCAGTATTTATTTATTTAATTTGCCGATTGGAAGGTTCAGAGATCGAATGATCGTGCGAACTGTCGAGATCGCAACCTCTTAAATGTCCGCATATGGAGGAAATGTGTTCGGCCAATTATTGTCATTATAATTATAATGAACTTCTGGTGGTTTTCGCCCTCCGGACGTTTTCGAGAACTCCTAACGGTTCCTTCGTCCGGGACAGTTTTTCTAGCTCCAATTTCCGTTCGCGAAAACCTTCGCTGACTGTTGAATAATGGGAATATAACTTTTATACTTTTATAACGCCGTTTTTTCGTTTTATTTGGCGGACAGGAACTCCCAACAGGGTGAGGCGCGACGGCGTCCCCCTCAGAGGGTTGACCAGCCAGACGAGCAGCGTCACCGAAGTGGCCAGCGACGAAATGGACATGGAAATGGAACCGGAAAGGGTGACAGTGTCAGTATCCCTTAGGTTTCCTACTACAGGGTAGTACCTAAAGATAGCTGATACACATTGCGGATAGCATTCCTATATTTTTTCAAATTGTTCCGCGAGACAATTTGCTCAAAGATGGGAACGAATTTTCTTCAACGGGGAATAGAATTACTATTCGAGAATTCGATTCTTTGTTGTCAAATTTACAATAAAATATATCAGCAATACAAACCAATATATTAGGGTACCCAAAACTAATCGACATTTCGACTTTGGAACTCATTTTATTTTCCTGTTTACGATTCCATCCGGGCCAGAAGTATCCCATTTTTGAACACCAGTCGAAAAGTTTATTCTCCGATGCACTCAGTGTAAATTTTTCAGATTTAAAAAAATATATATATATATATATATATATATATATATATATATATATATATACTACCTAATATATTAGGGTACCCAAAACTAATCAATATTTTGACTTTGGAATACATTTTATTTTGCCAGAAAAGAAACTTTAATAATTAATCTACTATATATATTCACCGATATTATCGACAACTCTCCGCCACTTTTACGGCAAATTTTCGATTCTCCCCTCTTGTGAAGAACTCCTGAAGACATCTTATCACATACATCTTATCAAATTGTCGATTACTTTTGGTACGCCAAAATATATATTTATACTCTTCTATATAAAAGTAACAAACAATTTAATTTTAAACATATATGTGACACAGCTTTTTCATTTTTACCACAGCCCAACGTCACACAGATATGTGACAGATATTTTGCACAATTTACAAAGGCGTGTTTGAACACGTCGAGTTAATTGAACAGAATTGTTAAGTTCCAAAAGTGTAAAATGTACGAAGTCTGTACTCGGTCTGCTCGGTAGCAGGGTTAGTGAAATTAACGGGCGATAAGTTAAATTTAAAAGGAAAATATTTTGCGATGCAAAATTATTAAAATTGTTACGTCAGTAGCTAGATATAAGCGAGGTATAAAAATTATTATTACATTTAATATTTTTTAACGGAAACATATCTCCCGACAAAATGGCGAATTTTCGTAAAATAAAATGAATTTCGTATCGATAAATTGTATTTATATTTTTTTGTCTTATAATAAATTTCTTCTAATTTAATGCGGCACATATATGCGACACGTGGGCTACAGCGTTTAGTTTTTATCTGTAGCCCGGCGTCATTTGTGTCAGTTTAAAAGAATACTTATTTTACTTTTTTAGACCGTTCTAAATACACACACACACGTAAAATCTACTCCAATTGATTTCATATAATCGCGAAAAAAATCTTGGCCTACGGTGGACGTTTTGTCCAGAAGACCCCGGCAGCCAACCGGTTAATGTTATTGTCCCTCTGTAAGAGTTCATTTCGTCCGGGAATGAATCCGTCTCCGATATTTTTATATATTTTCCTCTGGCAGGTTGACGGAAGTGCACAAGAACGCGATACGGGCGATCAGAAAAATCAAGTACTTCGTCGCCAGGAGGAAGTTCCAACAGGCGAGGAAGCCGTCGACGTCAGGGACGTCATCGAACAGTACAGCCAGGGACACCTGAACATGATGGTCCGAATCAAGGTAAATGAGCAGGCTGGCCGCACTCTGACAGCCCTTCGTCACAGGGCTCGTTCGGGGGACGACAATATATACAGTTGGAGGGGGCTCCAAAAAAATGTATCCACCCTTTGACAGTCCATAACTTGCAAACTAATTGACTGAGCTGTCTCATTTTTGGTGAAACTGTAGCTTAAAGTCCAACTTGAAGATATCACACTGTAGGTGTTCGAAATGGTCACCATTAACATCCACACACAGAAGATGCCGCCCAACTGCAGCACCAACTGCTGACTGCAACGTGTTCAGTTGTGGATATTGGCTCTGTTTGATACTCATTTCGCCGTTGAACCTCATTTTATGTTTTCGTACTTAAAATACCACCTCAAAACTGACTTCCTTTCATCCAATTCTAAGCCTTGCACCGGCCACGTCTACTCGAGTAACAAAAGGTACAACTGACTATCTGTGGCGAATGTCATCTGACAAAACGAAACACTACCAAAAATGAGACAACTCCGTCAATTGGTTTGCGAGTTATATTGGACTTGCAGAACAGTGGAAAAAAAAATTTTTTTTTTTGGACCCCCTCCCTGTGGAATCTTTTGCTGTATTCTTCGGCGTTTTTCAGGAGCTGCAGAGGAGGTTGGACCAAACTCTGGGCAAACCCGGCAGCCATCTGGCCGGCATCGACAGATCGGGCAACATCAAGCCGATGACGATAGGAGCCAGACTCTACAGAGTAGAACAACAGGTGAGCTACAATCCAATTCCGCCCCTAACCCTTATAACGGACGACGTATGATATTTTAGGAAATCTCCGTCGGGTTAGGGCTTAATTACAGGTGCAACTCTGGAGAGCTCATTGCTCTCAATTACTCTCCGAGGATTGAGCGTCAATACATCATTCAAATATACACGGTCGGTATATATCGTCATTTTCTGAACACTGTCCGTTAGAAAAAAAGAGACGAAGTCGTGTGCCTACACGCGCTCTATTTTTAGTTTTTCTATCGACAATTTAAGCCTTATTAAATGTGGCGAAGAACCGAGTACCGGTAGAAAAACCTGGAATTTTCTAGTAGCGAAGATGAATTTTATGCGTTTGAAAAAAGAAAATCGGAGAAAAGAAAAAAAAACCTTGTTACGCCTATTACGGACAGTGATACTGACGATGACTCGAGCGAATAGTCGATTATTGAGTGTTAATAGTCGATTTTGCAAAATTTTTTTAAATCGGGGAAATTTTGTATTCCGGTAGATTCGAATAACAGTTATTTTCGTATACACCGTCAGATTGCAAATCGATTGACTCTAGTTGTAAATTGTCCGGCGCTTTTAAAATATCGAATTTTTCAAAGGATTTACAAATATTAATACGCCCCGTTTCTTTTTGCGTAAAAATCTCGAGAAACGGATGAAAATTTTCATCCGGCGACTCGATAAAAATATTCACCGTTTATCGTCTTCGATTGAAAACTCCATTTTGCGAAATGGGAAAATGACGATAATTATTCTTTTCGAGTTGAGCTCGCATTTTTCTCACCCCGGCCAGATTTCGGAAGTTGATATTTTCCTAAAATTATATCGGCGCTTTGCAAGGGCCGCAGGTCGCCGACCCCTGGAATATATGGATATTTCGGGCCGGCAACTAAATAATAGCGGATTTTCAACGTCCAGCGTTTCGTTACCCCGTTCATCCGCATCGGGAGGGTCAGTTCCCCGGCCGGCTAAGGTCACGGGTCGTCCTGGGGTCATGACCTGGGTGGATAGTTGGGCGGGAAAAAAAAGAAAAACCCTTCCGGGCACACTTTTATTATTGTCTTCATTTTTCTAAACCATTCATACTACTGTCCCGTTCTGTCCGACAGCTGTCGATAATGGACCGAAAGCTCGACCAGCTGGTCTACATACTGAACGCACAGTCGCACAAACTGGCGATCGAGGAACAGGTGTGATATTGGAGGCGGAGGGCGGGCGATCGAGGCGGCGGACGGAGGGGTGACGGTCCAAGTCACCCGTCACCACCGTCACCGCCACCATCACCATCACCATCACCATCACCATCGACTGTGCTCTTCTTCAGTCGGCCGGCTCGACGGAGGCGACAACGCCAAGAGGTCAAACGGGAATTTACGGGGAATTTTACGAATATCCCTCAGCCGACGCTCTACACAACTTGCTGATAGATCGTCGACTAATCGTATCCAGATTATAGCCATTATAATTTACGGGTTAAAATTTACTCTGTACTTTATCGGATGTATTCGATGTATCGATATATACGGCTGTGAATCGATGACGTCAACTCGGTCGGCCATATTTGTTTTCACATCTCCTACCTTTTATTAAGGCGTCCGACGGGTTATTATTATTGTTATTTTATTTCTTTTATTAAAGGGGAAAAAGGTAATTATAAGGCGAAAAGAAATATATAAAAATAATATAATAAAACTAACCTCAACTGTTGAGGTTAGTTTTATTACTCGGGCGATATCCCTCGTCCGGCCGATATAAACTCTTCCGATCAATCTGAATATATCGTCGTCCCGGCAGTATATTAGTTTTATTTTAATGTTCGGTAGATTGACTCGAAAAAAAACCAAAAAAAAAACGCCTAATTTATTAAAAATAAAAAAAAACGCAACACGCCGGATGTGAAAACAAAGATCGATTCACGGCCGTATATATCGATATATCGAATACGCCCGACAACCTCCTCCTCCCGGTGGGGCCACTACAGTAAATTTTAACCCGATTAGAATTTAAAAATAATTAGGCAAAATGTTGGTGTCTACACTCGGAAACTTAGGGAAAAAAAGGTATCTAAAGATTAGATATTTTTTTCCGACTTGTTTTATTTTTTTTTTCTTTTGTAACAAAATCGAAAAACTGTCTCTCGGTATCTTGTATAGAACTCGCCGAATGAAAAGCATGCTTTTAAAAGAAAAAAATATATATATACCGTAGCGTTAACAAAGATAAAAAGGGAAAAAAAAGAAATCTTATTTGGTCTATACTTCGTGCCGCTTTTTCACTCTATTTATCTACTCATATAGATTTACTTTCTTATATTCAAATAAAACAGACAAACGAATATTTCAAAATATTCGTATATATATATATATATATATATATATATATATATATATATACACATCTTTTACTAAACTTTTATATTAGTAACTATATTTAAACAGTTGTTATAGTATTTTATATATATATAAACAAAATATATATAATCATTCTGAAAACGAAAGGGAAAATATATTAAGGACAATAGTTGAAACATTTTTTTGTCGAATAACTTTGTATATATAAAAATCTATTATTGAAATTTACGTTGGATAACATTTTTCACGTGGCCTTGTATATAATATTTTCAAATAATTTTAAACGAAAACGTAGGATTATAGAAATTTAAAAATACGGGATAAAGTATAGTTGATAAATGAAATTCCTTCGACTATTAAAACTGCAGATTTATGCGACAATTTTTAAAATTTTGCATGCCTAGTTTTCTTCACTTCTTTTCCTTTTTTTTAAAGTTTTATTTTCTTTTTCAATTATTTTAATTATTAGTTTCTAACAAGTGGACACAATCGAATAATCTTTTCTTAGACAATCAAACTGAAAACTGAAAAAAAACAAAAACAAACTGAAAATTAATAAAGTATTTCTTCTTAAGATGGGGCCACACTATATAATTAATAATAACACTGAAAATTATTAAAAAAAAAAGAAATTAAGTAGCGAAAACAAAAGTAATAAATAGGTAAGCGAACTTTTTTGAAGAGTACGGGAAGTTTTTTCATCTTATTAATAATAATAAATAATAATACGCAACCTTTTAGTCTTTTAATCGTAAAACGAAACAAAGAAAAAAAAATATAAATAAACTTTGCAAATTTACCGGGTGGAGGTGCGCGCTTATATGCTTATCACTCACGTACATACATGCATACATACATACATAAATACATTACATACTCATACACGCTCACATACAACACATATATATTGTCACGTAATCGCATTATAAAAAGTGAATAAATAAATTAGTGACCGGGTGAAGAGGCGTAATTTGAATTTTTTAAAATATCCGACAGTATATAGGCGATAGATTTTTTTCAGAATTGAGAGGCAGAATTGAAAATTGCGTTTCAATGTTTTTCTTTTTTATATAGGTGTATTTATAAGTTTAATTTTTTTTTTTTGTATTTTTTATAGTTATAAATCAATTTTTTATTCAAAAATTGTTTTGTCAGGGACAGAGGGGGGAGGTTGGGATTTGGGTATGTATTTTTTTACCGATTAACAAAAAAAAAATAAAAAAATAAGATTTTGTCGTGTGTCCAATTACGGGTGAAACATAAGATTATTTTTTTGAAGGGGAAAAAAAAATCTATCAATATTATTATATTTGTACGGAAATTGTGGAGACGGTTATTTTCTTAATTCTGCGCGTTCTCTTCAGAATCGACATGTCGGAGAAAATGAAAAGGAACGCATGAAAGTTCGACTTTTCCAGAACTTGTAACTTCTAAATATTTCTTCAATTTGGTTTTTCTAATTCTAAAAGATTTTTGAAGAGCCATAATTTTTTTGTTTTGAATACGAGGGAATTTTTTCGCCACAATCAGTAGTGCGTAAATAGCCGTAAAGAAATATGTATGGATTTTTTAATACATTTCGACGTACCGGTCGGTTTGTTCCATCCTATAAGTCATCGGGTAAATGCACCGCGTAAAAAATGCCTGAAAATAAAAATTAAATTTTGCACGAATATTTTCTAAATTTTATTACTCCTCAACCCCCCTTTGAAATAGAGAAAAATGGGGGGGAAACTTTTTAAAAAATTTCATTTTCCAATTTCAGCCACTATTTTGCCGAATTATAAGTTTCAGACCGTAAACGCACTTTACTGTTTTTAAAATAAGCCCTCCCTATTAATTATTTCTGTCGTTAATTAATTATTCGTGAATTGATTGAAAAGTGAATTGATTTAATTCAGAAAATATAGACAATCGGCAAACCGTTTCCATCGTGGGTGATATTAATGCGTTTAATCGTATAGATAATTAAATTTTTCTTACTCATATAGGTGATAATAATGTACGAATAACCTTGTTAACGAATAGCGAATCTCGAAATCATTTCTGCGACTATTTCGTTTACCTCTCTCCCCTGAATTGGGCTGAAAGTATCCCCAATTTTTTACTTTCAGATGATAAAAGTTTATTCTCCGCGATGCACTTGTTTAAATTTTTAAGATTTAAAAAAAAAATCTTAATTGGTAAAATCTTAGAAATAGAATCTTGTAAAACTTTACCGCCTATTCGGAAAATTGCCAAGGATCTGTGGTGTTTTTTTTGTTACGAAAGAACAGTCAAAAAGGGGAACAGTCATGCAATTGTTTTATACATAAATAAAATTATATATATATATATATATATATATATATATATATATATATATATATATATATATATAAATATATCAGGGGAACAAAATATGGATATTTTTTTATCGGTGAAAAATAATTTATTCCTAAAAAATAAAAATATTGCAAAGCGTGTTATAAGAAACGAAGCGGGTCTTCTCAACGGGATATTTTCAGATATTAAATATTAATATTTACATAATTAATCCAACCTCGACAAACCCTGTGATGTGGTCCTGAATCGTTCTGAGATGCGAAACAAACATTTCTGTCGGAACAAAAATATCATCGAAGCCAATATTTACTGTAAATATATATTTTCATTAATCTGTTTTTTATTATTCGTTTTCTTGTCAATCTCCTCTGGCCGGTAAAAGTGTCATGAAACAAACTGAAATTGTATTTTCTTAGCAGCTCTAAGGCGAACGAACACGCGTTTCCCATCCTTGGCAATATTAGCGCACGATTAATATATATATATTTATCTAGTGAGATTTATTACTATTAGTACTATTATACAAAAGATACAAATACAAAATAGCCAACTTTGAATCTACTCGTAAATTTTTGACATAGACTTCTAGACTTTGAAAAAACACACACACATACACACAAAACACACAAGACACACACATTCGTCGTAATGTATCATTCCTTCTGTGCCTCAGTAGTCTGTGAAGAATAAGAAAAAAATTTAAGCAGAGTAATATATATATATATATATAAATTCATAATATATATAAATATATTTATCTAAATACATTTATTATTGCTATTATATATATATATATATATATATATATATATATATATATATATATATATATATATATATGTATAATATAGAAACGAAAAGAAAATTTCATGGGAGAGTAAAAATTAAAATCGGTTTAAACGCATTGAAAATTTAATGTTGTCCACGCGCATCTATGAATGGACCCTGATATTGTTGTAGAACAATAGAATTTATACAAAACTAATTGAAACATATATTATGGGCATCCAAAAGTAATCGAACATTTTGTCTTTGGAATTCATTTTATTTTGCCAGAAAAAGATACTTTAATTATTAATCTACTATATATATATATATATCACCGATATTATTGATAACTCTCCTCTTTTCCGGCAAATTTTCGATTCCCCTCTCTCTCTCTCTCTCTCTCTCTCTCTCTCTCTCGAGGAACTCCTCAATTTACAAAATACAAAATACATCTTATCGAATTGTCGATTACTTTTGGGTGTACATCTAATAAATATAGTTGGGACGAGAGCGTATACAGTTGGTATTCTTTCGAGATATCCATTAAATTTGTGTATTGTATTATATTTACGTGCCAGTGTTGTCTGTTGAATGGCATATAACAAATTGTACGATATTTATACATTTCTGCCTCGCTGGATTTGTTCAGTGGTGAACGCATATCAGACGTCTGTGATTTATATTTTGTAATTTCCCCGAATGGAAAATTTCTGTTGAAAAATGACAAGACAATGAATATCATTTGTCGACACTGAATTAACTATCATTCGATATTATAGTATTAAATGTCAAAGTCTATTTTCAGTAGTCGAAATCGGTAGATTTTTATCTAGATATTTAAGTGTTTTTTTTTTTTTTCTTTTTATATATAATATTTCTACTCCATAAAATTTTCTCCCATAAGAGAGTAGACGACCAACGGTCATCTAGCTTTAAATACTGTAAGTTAATTATATTTTTACTCTATCGTATTACTGTATTATTTCTTGTTATTTTCTTGTCGAAAAGCCTGAAAGTCTGCGAAAGACGCCAACTGTATTCGAGTCCGAATCGTTCACTCAAATAAATTGTTACGACAGCTCTAAAAAAAATAAAACGAAAATTGTTATCGAAAACAATAGAACGATAACAGGGTAGTTCATTTAAAATAAATATATATTATAATCGGACCAATGTCACTGTTTTTGGGGGTAATGCAGATTATATATACTGTATATATATATAATTATTGACAGATTTGTAAAACAATCACTGTATTATATATATATAAAAACATATAAATTAATAGATTATATTTACATTTTATAACAATAATAGGATAATATAATGTCTATATATTTTCAAATATTAGTGTCCGGAAAACTTACTGTAAACACTTCGAAATGTCTACCGTTTTGTAATGCCCCAAAAAAAAAAAAAAAGAAAGGAATAAGAATTACAATATGTGCTGTAGGGAAATTGTTGCCCGGTGGATTTGTCGAATTTTGAAAATTTATTCTTACTGCGCTGTAAACGAAAATGTCTCGTATTCGGGTAAATATTTTGGAAATATTTTTACGGTCCATATTATAAATTTCGAACCGTACTTTTGGATCCGTAAATTCTACTCGTCAATTCGTTTCTTTTGACATTTTTTTTTCGGCACAAAAATCTTTGAAGATTTTTGACAAGAATTTGATTTTGTACCTATCTGTTAAATTCTCGCAGATCTGAAAATCTGACTTTGTACAATTTGAATTTTCGGCTTTTCGCCGAAATCTTATCGGCCGTGTACTGCTACTGAAGACGGCGAGAAGCCGAAACCGGCCGAATCTGCCACCTTGATAATAGATGAGCTCATATTCGCTTGAGTTCGAAACTCAAGACCGTCTGTTCGCCCGTACAATGATTTCATTCTTGATTTCCTCCTTGTATTTAATTTTCCACGAATAAAAAGAAAATACATATCAATAATTAGGCGTCGGGAATAAGTGTATAAAAAACAACAACGAAAATATTGAATCGAAAACCATTCTAACAAGAAGCTGATATTCATGCGCAATATATATATATATATATATATATATATATATATATATATATATATGTGTGTATATGAAAAATATATCTTTTTTTCGTTGTGCTTATGTTAAGTTTTTATACTGGAAAAAAAAACACCATGTATATTATGTGTAAATCGAATATGTGTCCAGGTTTTTACACAGACTTTGTATAAAAAAAAACGAAACAGTGTCTCGTTTTCGTAACGGAAAAAAATTCCTTTTACAATATAAAATCTCGTAGTTATTGTTTAGACAATTTTCTCACTGCAAAGCAATATATGTCTGTAAATCATATTGGAATATCTTTGTCTCGGTCGACGCTGGATAATTACGTTGAGAATATTCAGAAACAAACGTCGGGTCAACAAAGTTTCTAGTTTTCAATCTTGCTGAAAAATCGAATTTTGTACAGAAAAACTTTTTGTTAACGATCAAATAGCGTTTCATGTTTTCCGCGAATCAGCTGTTTAAATTTAAAAATTGCACGTTGGCCAACCTGTCCGAACGAGTTCTGCGACTTACAACTGTAAGTACTGTACTTTTCGGTGTGTAATATTTATATCTGGTATTATACCGGTCAAACGTACCGATTTGTCAAAAACTAAATATTATCCGAACGGTCGGCAATCGATTTCTAAACTGGATGGGGAATATTTTCTGAAACGGAATTGTCCAGCGTCGACCCCCTTGTAAAGGCCTCAAGTCCGACTGAAAACCGAAAATGAATTCTTTTTTAAAATTGCTAAGAGAGACGAGAAATCGGCGATTAATTTCGCCGATAGATCAATGCATTATCGACACTGGCAAAAGGAAAAAATAATGCTATCCGTGTATTTCAAATATTGTAAATATACACTGAGGGCGGACAGCGAGAATATATTGTATTTCAATTTTTTAATGGGACAAAAAGAGTTGCATTTAGAATAAGGATTGTATTCGCTGGCGAAACTTTCAAGCCGTTCTCATTTTATGTAATAATAAAAATCACACTTTATCTCTCTCTCTCTGTCTCTGATAGGAGCTTAAAACGACAAAACTTTGTAGAGAGTTCTTGACCAAATTTTTACTTTTCCTATATTCTTCCGGAATTTCCTTTTGGGCCAGAAAAAGAAAGTCTTTATGTTCCTGGATGAATTCACTGAAAATTGTTGTCCCGAAATTGTGCGCGGTTTGTCCAAAAATTGAAAATTCAGAACGTTCATCGAGGAACATAAAGAAGGCGGTGGGATCGAATTTAATGTTCGAAATTGTAATGTTTTTTCTTGTATTCCAAGACGATTATCGACTCTATCGATGCCTTAGAAAACCGAAAAATATAAAGAAAAAAAAAACTTTCTCTAAAACTTTCAGAGCTTACCTAAAATTGTACAAGAAGTGCCTCCTTGATATGTTTCTCGTTACGCGGCTTAAAATTCAAGTCGTGCTACTTACTATACTACCGATGTTACTAACTGTTACTCTAACCGAATGAAAAACCGGGAAAACAACATTAATTGGGAATTGTCTATATGTTCCTGCGTTGACGGAATTAATGAAAAAAAATGAGAGTTTGTTGCTGTGATGACAAAAATGTTCAGCGAATGTAGTGAAAAAAAAATCGTATTCTTACAATGTAAATATACTCTTCTCGACAATGTATACTAACTACTGATTTCAGTTTGTCCGTTTTCTTTTTGTATTCGCCGTTATTTTATCCATTTTTCTAATGGTGTAGGGTAAAAAAAAAACAATATTGTTTCGAGAAAAATGAAAAAAAATAAATAATTAATAAACACGCTGTATATTTTTTTGTTTCTCTTATATTATAATCCCTTCGCTCTGTACAGTTTCTTTACAGGAGGAGATTTTTTGAACGGCGAAAACACCGGGGACTTCCAGTCAATGGGCCCATCGAATAATCAAGAATTATATGAAAAATGAATGGAAGATCGGTAATATTGTGGGAAGTTAAAAGTAAAAGGACCGTGTAAAAAGTATATATATATATATATATATATATATATATATATATATATATATATGTAGCATCAACTTCTTGGGGTCGAAGACCGGCTTTTGGGGCGGTTAAAGACCCGGACTTGGTTCCCGATCATCGAGATCGAAATCTCCGGCTTTAGATCGAGCAAACTGCAATTCCGAACCACGTATATAAGGCGTATAAAACCGAGAAAAATCAACGCATCGTTTTTTGCCCCAAATATGCCCGAAAGTACCGACTTTCAGCATATGTACGCGTGTCATTCGAACATATTCAGACCTGTCCTTATAATACCATCCATCGAAGATCGGCACCAACTTTCCGGACAACCAGTTATACATGCGTATATATTGGAATTAGTTGTACTTGTTTGAATCTACACTGCGCCGGGTACAGTGCCGAACGAAGTGAATTACTGAGTTACTGTTGAAGGTGCCCAATCGCCTATTAGCAAGACAAAATTTAGCAATTTATTCTGAATTTTGTGTATTGTATTGAAGTATCAAAACGTTTGGTAAATTGGAATATGGTCTATAGGGTCGGGGCGGGGCGGGGCGCGATAGCCTCCTTCCTCTATGGGCGAGGGAGGTTATTGTCGTGTTACAGGGGCCGGGCCTGCTGCTCTCTGCCTGCTGTCGGTATGCTGAAACACTTGTTGAGGACGGTGAAGGGCTGGGGCTGTCGGGAGGGTCCGAGCGGGCTCCGAGGGCGGGCCCTGCACACCTCCGGCCGGCTGGAGAAGTCCGAGGACAGGAGGGCGCTGGTGGCCTCGGCGCCGGCCAGGGACGAGGGCACAGAGGGCGAAGCCAGCCGGGACATGGACACAGTCATACAGAGGTATAAACAGATACTCAACCCATACTCATGTACAGTCAGTCGACCCTCCTGTTACATTGTTTCCGTATAAAGCGGAGCTGAAATTGCGACTGCCCTCACAGCGCAATCTCCGTTCGACAACGTCCCACCAGGCTCTTTCCGTCCACCCGAAGAATGCTTTCTAACTGGATACGTTTATATAAACATTCGAGCTTATCTCTTATCGGTTTCTTTCACGGTGCGCCTCCGATTCTTTCTAAAATTTTGTCTCCACCGTCCATTCGTTCAACTTTTTGCCGCTTAATTTGCGGCCTATAATTGGACGACATTACACAATACTGTATGTAATATTCTTCGTTTGTTCTAATATAATAATAATAAAGTAATTATTAGCCCTAGATTTGCGTCGTGTCAAACGCAAAACAAAACGAGGAAAGGATTAAGAAGAGAGTTTATATCGCTTGACGAGGAAGAAAGTGTCGAAGATTGGAGTGATAAATAAAATAATATACGAACCCCTGACCGTTGCAGCGGGCCGTACAATAGTGGCCTCCGCATAATACCTAAGTACCGATTAATATTACTGGAATAAATTCTTAGAATCTAACCGGTCTATCGATTGTTACAGTCGAGAGGACATGTTCCCTACTGAAAAAACGCCCGACATGCTGTTCAACGGAATCCCGTTCAAGATGGTCCCAATCTGCAACGTACGTGTATCGCCCAACAATACAATTTTGACCATTACCGAAGCGAAGACAGGTAACAGTAATACGCGTTTCGTTTCCCTGCAATTTCGTACCATAATTCCGGAGCTTAGGAGTTTTTTACGGGGGGCACTGCAAAATTTTCACCCGACCGATAATATTTTACAGGACACGTTAAATTGATCAGATCGTGCGGCGTGGAAGGTTTCAAGAACACGCGCAAAGGAACCAACATCGCTGCGCAGGCGACGGCCATTACGTTCGCATCCGTAAGTTTCCCTCGAAAACTCGTTAATTTATAGACTCAAAACATATTTACAGCTGTTGTATTATTCGTGATACAATTTATCGGTTAAAATGCCGAATAGGGGGCCCCCCACTGATAACTTAATAGCCGAGGTCGTATATCGATATCGTGACGTACGCTGTAGGCGACTATTTTTTATTATTATTATTATTATTTCGCTTATAGAAGCCCGACCTCTTTTGTGGGTACGGAAAGATCGAATCTGTATTTTTTCACGAGTTCGAGGCAGTTGGTCGCCAGAGAGAGAGAGAGTATGTGTGTCCCGAATGCGGAAAGAATACTTCTCTCGGAGGACCGTGTAATTTATTGGAAGAAGCCGGTCGATATTAGTTAAATTACAAAATTGAACCTTTCCTAGAATCGATAGTTTGTGGGGCGAAGGTCATAATAGATATGTCACGATATCCAATGAAACGGATATCAATATATAACATCGCCTATTCGGTTATCAGCGAGGGCCTCCTATTCTGCATTTTAACCGAAATTATTAGTAACGTCGTAATTTTTTTCCAGATAAGATTCCAACAGATGAACACAAACAAGTTTTTATTAATCAATGGCTCTTGTTTTCATTCTCAACTTAAAATGTCTTCGGTACGATTTTGAAGTGGCACAATCAGCTAATAATGATTTGCGCGACATTACTTTCTCATCTCTCTTATATCTTTTGTAGAAATTTTTCTTTGAAAATGACAAGCTTCTTTGGGATAATTGAAAAGCCCTGAAATTCATCAGATACTTTCTATTCGAGGGTCATAATGGATGAATTGACTTAATACAATATCTTTGTACGGACATTTTTGTTTCGAAAAGGAGCCTTTAATACAAATTATACGGGGTGAAAATATTCGATTCCCTTTCGATATTTCCAAAAATAAAATGGTATGAAATTTTGTCTCGTAAACGGACTTCCTAAGATAAAAGTTGCAAGTTTAGCTCACGTTTAATCAGCCGAACTTTCGATTCGAATACCAAATTTTCCTTCGACCGAAAATTCAAGAATTGAATTCAGTTCAGTATTTCTTATCTAAAAGTGCCCCTATACGGCTACCATTGCGAAATACGTATATAATGAAAGTAGATTCCAGAAATGGTATTTTTCCGTTAGCCGGCTACAAATGTCGCCAATTGTTAGCCAAACCGTTATGATTCGTACCAAGTTGTTTTTTACACCGTTTTACTGGTGTCATCTCTTCGCTCCGGAGGCGTAAATAAATCTCAAACATGTTGGAAAACTCAATCTGTACGATTCGAACCACGTACCGTCGCGAATGCTCTTCTTCGTCGTGCAGCATGTTGAAAGATTGCGCCACCAACGTACTCCGTCACTAAGTTTCATTTCGTGATTCTGATCGCATGTTGCGCATTCTTTGCCGATATACCTTTCTCTTGAAAAAAAAATAATGGTAAAGTACACAGAAATATATGCCGCGTATTCTGTTGTAATATTAAATTTGAACTGTTTCAGAATGCTTTGAACAAAGGCTTCAGCACGGTCAGAGTTAGAGTCAGAGGACTTGGACCCGGCAGATTGGTATATTTCAAATTTCATTTCGTTATTACGCATTACACAAATATATTATTACTTCGTTTCGACGATTATAATTATTCGATTATTGTCAGTTAAAACGTATAATTAATTAATCGATTCCAGTATCAATTCGTACTAAATATATATTCTTTGGCACACCAGTAACGCGAGTCTAATATATAACGAGGCGCGAAAAACAAGCGCTGAGAAAAATTGATAATGATTTGTCTTTTTTCGAAAATTAACGATCGATAAAAAAATGTTTTATGATTAACATTATTTCTGCGCTTCGTACCGAAGATTCGGTTGTTAGGCGGAAGCTCGATTTCTGAACGCCACAGGATCGAGACCTGTCGATGACGGGATTATAGATTTAAAATTGGATCGGTGAAATTGAATTAACGGTGATAAAAATACCGCGAATACCGTCTGACATCTTCGGTAGCTTTCCGTACCCTACCGCTATTTCTATTGTTACTATTAATGTTTTTCTTTAAATTTAAGAAAGATAATTTTTACATCGACAGGAAAACAACTAGTCTCATGTAAATTCATACCGGCCTTATCTGTTCAATTCATGTCTGAATTAATAAATTTGTTACAGTATTGTACACTTTATTTTTACCCGTTGTGTGCACTTCAGTCTTGTCAATTGCCCACCGTTTTTTTTTTTCTGTTTCAGTCGGCAATCAAAGGATTGGAAATGGGCGGGCTTAAAATCATCTCTGTGACGGATAACACACCGGTCTCTTGGTTTCCGCCGAGGCCGAGGAAACAGAGGAAACTGTAAATACCCCTGGCTGATAAAAAAATCACTGGCTACTTTACATCTTCTTTCTCCTTAGATTGTAATATTAATATGTAAATTAATAGAAAAAATTCGGTACTTTCCGTTAGCGAACAAGTCGCCCAAAGTGAAGCTTGAATGACAAAACAGCAACGGAATAAAAGACGAAAACGTTTAACTACGAACAAATATTAATTAATAGCATTCTTTGCCAATATACCTTTCTCTCAAGAAAAGAGACTGCGTCTTTTTCAGTTTTAGCCGAATCCCAAATTTTCATCTTTTTTTTTACAAAAATTAAGATCGATGAAAAAAAAAAGAAAACGCGCTTTGTTTCGAATGAATTCAGAGGATAGAGCAGATTGTAAGAAATTTGGCGCAATTCTACATTATTTGGCAATTTTTCGCTTGCACCCGCTAATGGAAAAGCACCAAAAATTGTATTTATTGTTGAATTTTAATATAGAACTCCGAATAAACTAGGATTAAAAAAAAAAAACATACTTTTTGTAAGTATTTACTGTTGTGTAACGGAAATTTATTTCGTGTACCGACGGTGTAAAATATAAAGTTCCGTTGTCGTAAAATTAAGTTTTTCTATTATTGCAATTAATTCTTCTTAGTGTACTCCGAAATCCGATAAAGAGGGAATTCCTAATGTTGGCAGAACGAATTCGGGTCGGAGAAATAATTTAATTGTTTCTTTAGTTTTAAGAAGCGCTCTCCGAAAGCTCTAACCGGACATTTGTCGGGGAGAACCGTGTAAAGATTTAATCTAAATATGTCC
Organism: Lethocerus indicus; assembly: GCA_019843655.1. NCBI lineage: Eukaryota > Metazoa > Arthropoda > Insecta > Hemiptera > Belostomatidae > Lethocerus > Lethocerus indicus. The sequence continues at coordinate 179,539 of JACDQD010000008.1, read as the reverse complement.
ACCAACATATCTGGTAGTTTAAAATTATGTTTAAACAAATATTTAAATCTATTAGACTGTTGTGGACAATCCGATTTCAACTCGATTTTGAAATTTCCTGCGTTTCTCTCTCCCCTCGCCGGTTCGGTCTTTCGCCGTCTTCAGTAGCGGTGTTACTTTTGGCACTTTCTCGGGCATCCTCACTGTACTACTGCTGCCTCACTTGACTATTGAATAATTTCAATTGTATTATGCAGTAGAAGTGACAAAAACAGATTACAGTGTAATGTCGCAATAAATGAAAATCTAATAGTCGTGTAGATTTCGAAACGGTTTTTGATTTGCGTGGAGTGTTTTTGATTGAGAACCCGACGGCTCTTGATCAGCATCAATTTCTATTATCACTTCTCGAGTATTCTCCTCGAGATATTGAATTTTAAAACGGGTTAAATAATATTAATTTTTCGTACACCCAGACCCGGTGGGTCGCGGATAATATGTACTTTTTTTTACAATACGACAATAATTATGCCTCAGTAAAGTCCACTCGAAGGAACGTTTCTTTTCGCAGGCTCGAGGTAATACAGAGCAGCCGAGTCGACAAAGTAAGGGGCTTAAAGTACGCGATCTCTGTGCTTTCAATTAGTTTCGTCGAAGTCGTTTCAATCGCGCTCTAATAAGGTACGTGAAATTGTAAAAATTTTCATTCAGCTAAATTTAGATTTTCGCCATCCGTACACGCTGGAATTTCGCCAATAATAAGTTTAAAGTTCGCTAATTCTGGACGTTTTGTCTTCAATTCTTCTAATTTGGAGCCGATATTTTTCGAATTTATTGTCTCGTCTTTTGGTAAAAGCTCGTATATAATAATAGAGGATCCCTCTTTCCGGAGGAAACCGCAGGACGCAGAAGAACAATTACTTTCTTCGGATGAAGTCTTCGGCTTTTGGGGCGGTTAAAGGTGTTTCATCGCGCTTTCCTCAAGTCCTTTTTTTTATAAAATATCCATTAAATTCCAGACCCGCCCTAATACCAAGTACAACTTTGCGGTACAACCCATTAACAAGCAGTAGATAAATGCTCAAGTGTTTGAGGAACTTTAAGGAATTTCGATGCCGCGATCGTCCAGCGGTAAAGAACACTTGCTCGAATTATAATCTTATAATTCTTATTATTATAATATATAATAGGCTGGAAAGAAAACAAGATATTGAACGTGTACATATTATTAGAAGTTTATTTTTTCCATAAATTAAGTGTACACATTATGTTCGCAGCCGGCCGTTCGAGATCCTCGAGGCCGCGCTCCTCGAGTTTGTTCGTACATTTTTCAATTCTGAATTACGAATTCGCTGTTGAATATAAAATGTAATAAAGTACTAAAGAAACGGTTCTCGGTTGGTCGGGTTAACGGAATTTTCGGAAACTCTTATACCTGTCTTATACAACGTTTGCCACTTTTTCGAATTCAAGGGGAAAAAAGTGCAAAGTCATAAAACGGCGTTAAAAATCACCGCCCTGAACATAGAATTCGTTAATTTGATACAAATCGGTATTCCAGTTAGGGATTTCGACGGTGTAAATAAAATTCATACTCTCGCCGGTTCGGAATTTTCGCCAGACCGGTTTCGGCCGCCGCCGTCCGGTCTTCAGTAGCAGTGGCGCTTCCGGCGGTCACGTGCACTGCGTGTGACGTGAGCGTGCACGCACACGAGAGGGAGAGAAGCGCGACTACTGAAGACTGCCGGCGGCGGCCGAAACCGAGCCTGAGGAACGGGAGTGGGCGCAAGGCCGAGAAAATACGGTATAAATCGTTATTTCAATTGAATTTCGTCATTTTAAACGAGCCTACAGTCAGGGCGGAGCCTTGTACTTGAAAGAGAAATCGTTGGGCAGAAATCGTTGATAGGCCGAGGAAAGGGTTTTTGTCGCCAAAAATCTCCCTCGCTCTGAAATAATCCGGTGGTTGGGAGGTTTCGTGTGTTGGCCGCCTCCAGTAGCGCTTGCTGCAGGCCGTCTCCGGCTACTGAAGACGGCGAAACGCCACCGATAGCTGTTTGTTGGGAGCGCGGAACTAACTGGTTGTTGGCCGGTTCAGTGGGAACAGGTTCGGACGGCGGTCTTGACAGTCTCTCGTACGTGGTCCCTCTTGTAGTTGAGGCAGAGGGACAGCTCGTTCTTCAGGTTGGCCACCTCCGTCTGGGCTCTGCGTTCCAGGGGCAGGACGCGAGGTCTGTACTCCCGGATCTTGTCGCGGACGTCCTTCAGCGTCTCGATCAGACACCGGGCGACCAGTATCGGGTTCAGGCCGGGACACTTGACCACCCCCTTGGCCGTGTCCGCGACGTCCTTCCAGATCTCCGTGCTCAGGTTGTAGCTGTCGTTGACCAGGTGTTGGATCTCCTCGATGGTGTAGGTGAGATTTTCGCAGGAGTCGAGGTCTATACCGTCGAGGGCGTTCAGGTAGGTTGAGGCGCAGTCGGCCGGTAGCGACTGAAGGCGGACCGCCGCCGATTTCTTCTCCTCCTCCAACTGGAGTTCAGTGTCCAACCTGCGGGACCTGAGCTCGCCCTCCACTTCGGCCTTCATGGCGAACAGCGGCCTCATGAATTCCTCGATGGCCTCCTCTATCTCGCCGGTCACGGCCGACTCGAAACTGGCGCCCGTTTCTCCTCCCTGATAATAAAGGAATAATAGATTATTGGGCTGGCAACTAAATAATTGCGCAATTCACCAACAAAGAGAGAGAAGAGAGAGAGAGAGAGAGAGAGAGAGAGAGAGAGAGAGAGAGAGGGAGGGAGGGAGGGGAGGGAGGGGAGGGGAGAGGGAGGGGAGAGATGGAGAGGGAGAGGGAGAGGGGAGGGGGATGATTTTTCGTTAAAAGGCGAGGAGCTCCGGACGTCCGGTGGTGGAGGAGGTCGACGATGACCGAATAAAGGCCGTTATTGTGATTCACAAATCGCCATAGTTCAACACCGGGACATTGCAGAGAAGCCAAGATGTATCTCTTATACGGCGCATTCGAAACCATCTACGGCTTGAAGTACTTAAAACATGTTGTGGTGAAATCCGCAATTACTTAGTTGCCAACCCGATAAAATCGAACTGTGGCTGCCGAATTTTCATTATTTTTAAATATTGTTCAACCCTAAACTATCGGCTGTCGAATGGGGTTTTTTTATAGCCTTACCGACTTTACAGCAAGAATTGTGGCGAATTCAAATCTTGCGTTAATTTTGGGACACCCCCGGTATGTTTCGAATTCGGGAATTAATAAAATCCCGGTTCGGAATAGTTTACTACTCACTCCTAGGCCCGCGATATATATATATATATATATTCTATAGCGGTTGGACGAACGTCAAAAGCAGCGACGTCATTCCTGGGTGTGGCTTCTTCCACTTAATCTTGAGAAGGGAGCGACAAAATGCGACGTTTCCGCCAAAAAATAGACAAAAATTTTAACTTTATTACTTCGGACTTTGTTTTGAGATCTTTCACTTGGAATCGGGCCCAAGACGGGTCGGTCACGTCGAAGCACCCACCACTATTAGAGAGACGCAATACTACTGAAGACATTTCTAATAAGATTTCTCCTATAAGAACCGGTCTCCTCTAGACCGGTTTTTGGTCTTCTGCTAGACCGGTGTTTCGGCCGCTCGCCATCCCACGGTACAAGTGACACACAGTGACAGTGCAGTGAGGATGGCCCCGTGAAAAATAAAAACATCCAAAGTGACTGACACACCGCCACTGAGGACGGCGAACAGCCGAAGGCCAAAAGCCACGAAATTGGCGGACGACAATATAGACTTTGTATAAATAGAAAGAGAGATGCGACTGAAAAAAAATACTTACATTGAGGAGTAGAAGGCCCAGAATTGCCAGAAGGTAGACTGGTGAAGACATCCGGCGATGAGTGAGCCGAAAGGGACAAAACCGGTCTGATTTATTGGCCACTCTCGAGGGTACCACTCTGGGCTAATGTACTCGGGAACAAAGGGTACAACGGTGAACAAGAAACTGATAAAACCGACGAATTGAGGGGAAGTTTTGCAACGTCGATCTTTTTTGAAAATTATCTCTGGACGACACCGGAGATAACGAGGAGTCGAGTGGACGTGGAGAGTTCATTTTGATTGTTGGAATCTGGATATTGTTTTTAGGACTCATTTTGAAAAAGAAAAATATATATATATATATATGTCTGAGAGCTTTTCAGAACGCCACTCGGGTTTCTCACCCGTCGAGTTTCAAGTTTCAAGATTTTCAAATTGTTCTCATTTGTACCGTTAGTGACAGAAGCTATATATTGGGTCGACAACTATTCAACAAAAACTGGCGTTGAACATATTTTTCATGTCTGTCTGTCAGTCAACATCTTTGGACAGACAAGAGTCTTCGATACGTTATTATTTGGTCCTTTCTGTGAAAAATTCAAAATTACGTCCATCGGAGGTCGATGATGACCAAATAAAGGCCATACCGGGACATTGCAGTGAAGCGGAATGTGTATATTATACCTGGATTCGAAACCATCTACGGCTTATCTGTGCCCAAAATAATCTATTGTAAGTTTCGATGTCCTTTTCCGAAAAGTGGTCTCAGGGACTCCAAAATGACCGAGTGCCGATGGCGCTTCCCTCCACTTCTTCGGAACGGACTGTGGCCAACGAGAGGCTGTCGAATACCGTAGATTTCCCCGTGAAATGAAAGTTTGGCGGCCGCCGTTCATTTTTTAAGCACAATTTCACCCCGATGGAAATGTGCCAATCGTCAAAATTGCCGCGTTCGGGGTTCGGAGGAGAACCGGCACGATTTAAACTGGTTCTGACCATTAATTATCAATGAATCTCGGGAGAGATTCGGAGTCGGGTTTCGATTTATTCCCTTCCGTTTTACCCATTCCATTTTACCCCATACTGATTTGGCGATGTGTATATCTTACGTATAAGTGGATGAGATAAGAAGTGAAGCGGCGTCAGATTCGGGCGCCTTTCAGGCCATTCGGGGAAGTGGAAATGGGAGTGGCGAGGAAAGGGAGAAATTTAATTTATTTTATTTGCACCGGATGCGGCGCGAAACGGCTTCGGGCATCCTCACGGTGTCACTGTCATATGCAGTGACAGTCAAAGACCGAATGGGCTGGAGATATGGGACGAGAAGAGAAACGCCACAAAACGGGTATTCGAAATTGATTTATTTTATTCCGACAGGATTTGATGAATTGACAGGCTTGTTAGGCGGCGGGGCGGTATGAGTGGTGGAGGCGGCGGGGCGGGGTGGGGGCGGCAGTAGGTGAACTGGCGGCCGTTGTTGGCTGAACTGTTGTTGTGGTTGTTGTCGGTATTGTGCCCTTGCCGATGCACGCCATGAAGTATATCTTCAGTTGGAGGGCGATCTCCTTCAGGTTGTCCTCGGCCGCGGCGACGTTCTTCCTGACGGCCGCTTCCAGCTCCTTCAGCTTGCCGATGTTCTCCGAGAAGCAGGAGGCTATCTCGAAGAGGCCGGCGTTGGTGCAGTTCATCAACTGGTCGATGTCCTCCTGGAAGCCCTGGGCAATGGCGGCCGCCTCCCTGACGGCGACCGCCAGTCGGCCCTTGCCCTCGGCCAGCACCGCCGGTATCTTCTCGCAGTCGGCGTAGTTGAAGCCGAAGATGCCCCTCCTCGGCCCTGCTCCTGCGGACCGGACAGAAGCCCGCCCACCAGTCCTCCGCCCATTTGCTCCATCTCCTCCAGGAGGCCGCCCAGCGAGAAGCCTCCGCTCCCCTACACCACAAATAGACACCGTCCATCAAAATTACATCCTTAAATTCCTCCCACTTAAGGCCTCGGCATATGGACCGACGACGGAGGGAACCCTCTTCTACATCCTGGAGTAAAGGAACCAGTCTGGTAATTCTCAGGGTCGGATTTCTTCCCCGCTATCTCTGGGAGGGTCGGCGACAAGTTTAATTATATTAATATAAAATCGAAATACCTGTACGAGGAGTAAGGCGCAGCCGACGAACGTCAGAACGGTCTTCATGACTCTGTGGTTCTCGTTAATGTTGGTAGCGTGAAATTTCACAATAAGTGAATCTCACTTAATATCAGTAAACTGGTATATATATATATATATATATATATATATATATATATATATAAATACATATAAATAGCTCGTTGAGTATAAGGCCTCGTTTAACCGTCCATTAAACGGTATCGAATGTTATTGTCGGACCACTTGTAGATTTTTATATTTATTTATTGTTTCCGAACATTTTAATTAAAAGTTCTGCATTGTCTTATATCAACCCCGTTCGAGTAATGTCTTTCGAGGACTGTTTACGGGAAATACAGAATTGGGTATATATATATATATATATATATATATATATATATATATATATATATATACATATAATATTTTCGGTTAAAACTCGGTTTGAAAACTGAAGGAACTCCTTCCGTGGAACGTAGGATAGATTTCAGGACGAACTGAAAATTTAGCCGGATCATTCACTTAAGAAAATACTCGTTAGCCGATTTATTGATTCCAAAAAATGATAAAATTCAAATATAAATAAAAATTAGTTTAAAATACCTGTTCTGTGATCTACGAGGGGCGTACATTTCTCCTGTTTCTCTCTCCTCAGAGAGACACTCTCACCTGGAGGGGCCTAACTGCACACGCAATGGCAGCCCTGTACGATTTCGGTTTTTTTGCCCATAACACCAGTTCTATTGAAGATAGAAGGGAAAACTCGGTTGCGTTTTGAAGCCCTTGAAGAGGCCTATCTGCACACGCAATGGCAGCCCTGTACGATCAAAAAAACTTTTTTCGGTTTTTTGCCCATAACTCCAGTTCTATTGAAGATAGAAGGGAAAACTCGGTTACGTTTTGAAGCCCTTGAAGTGGCCTACCTGCACACGCAATGGCAGCCCTGTACGATCAAAAAAACTTTTTTCGGTTTTTTGCCCATAACTCCAGTTCTGGAGTGCTCTCAGAGACATCGTGGCGAACGGACGTATCTCCAATCGAGCCAACATTGAACCCTTTTTTCAGTGTGTTAGACTGTGATTCTGTGCGTGTAATTTTGTGTGCACAGTGCTCTCGTGATCGACTTTAATTGTATGTACTTTATTGTCCACTTATTGTTCTGTGTTTAAATACAGCGAGACAAAGACTAGTTACCGTCCTGCAGACACCTGTCGGCTGCGGCCGCACGTATCTGATAGGTGAAACTAGTGCTTGGTGATTACGTAGTCGCGATAGCGTAGTGGGTTCGCGTCCGCGTTCCACATTATATTCCTAGTTCGAACCCAGGACAGGTCGTATTTTTCAGTCACAATACGCATCAACCAAACCGGACTGATCAGGTTGGGACAACGCGATGAGCGGCAACGAAACAATGGTAGGCGTGTCCTACACGTCCGAAACGGAGGGCAGCTCATATGGAGTAACTACGCGGGCAAAGAAAAAAATCAAGCGTGGCCGTAAAAAAGAATCAGCCTCACAGCCATCCGCCGCCGAAGGTGGTTCTCAAGCAGAACTACTGGACTCACCGCCACACAACACCACAACTTCACCGCCCACTCTATCACCGCCAGCAAAAATCAACAAAATAACTGCAGAGCAAAAACCCACCACCGTCAATTCACCGTCAATAGAATCTAACGAGAAACAGGCCAAACCACCGCCAATAATAATAAAAAACTTAAACAATATGGCCCGCCTTTGCAAAGACCTCGTCCTCCTTATCGGCAAAGAAAACTTTCTTTGCCAGTCTAATACTAACCAACTGATAATCAAAACCACGACTGCTGACAGCTACCGGAAGGTAGTGAGATACCTGAAAACGGAAAATGTCAGCTTTCACACATACCAAATTTCGGAAGAAAGGGCATATCGTGTGGTACTTAGAGGTCTCCACCACACCACGCCCATCGAGGACATCAAACTCGAGATAGAGCAAGAGGGATATAAGGTGCGCTCAATTGCAAATGCGCACCACCCTCTTACCAAATCCCCACTGCCGCTCTTCTTCGTTGATCTAGAGCCTAACCCAAACAACATAAATATATTTAGGCTCAATCAACTATATTTCACAAGAATTAAGGTTGAGGAACCTCATAAAAAAGACACAATAGTGCAGTGCACTAAGTGCCAAAATTATGGACATACCAAGTCCTATTGCAACCATGAGCCCCGTTGTGTGCGGTGTGGTCTAAACCATGACACAACGACATGCACAAAACCAAGGACTGTTCCGGCCAAATGCGCCCTATGCCAAGGAGAGCATCCGGCCAACTATAAAGGATGTACGGTCTACAAAGACCTACAGAGAATGCGCAAGCAGAGGTCATCCTCAACGACGAGACAACAGCAAACGGTTTCAGAACCGACAACAACTGCCCTGCCCGGACAGCAACAACAGCCCGAACAGCCACATCAACAGCCTTGGCCACAACTACCACAACCAAAACAACAAATCCAGCAACCGAAGCCACAGCCCCGGCAGCCGAAACCGCAACAGCCCAAGCCAATAATTCAACGTCAGCCACAACAGCCACAACAACCACAACAACCACAACAACTACAACAACCACAACAACCACAACAACCACAACGTCCACAACGTCCACAACAGCTCCCGAGGCAGCAAACGGTGCAACGAGACACCACTCGTGTTTCGTATTCTAGGGTGGCCAGTGGTGCTTCGGCCGTCGCTCCCCCCACTCACCATTACCCAGCATCCACAGACCCTTCTATCCCTCAACTGGAAAATATTAATTTCCATTTTTCATCCTTTCTTGAAAAATTCACCATGGTGGCGAACCAGCTAATAAATGCTGTAACTACACTCGCCACACTCATCCACACCTTGATTCCTAAATGAATGGAACGAGAGATTCCCTCCTTATCCTCCTCTGGAATGCAAATGGCATATCCAATCAGTTTAACGAACTTCAGACTGTATTATACGACAGACGAATTGACATATGCCTTCTAACAGAAACACATTTAACTAGCAGAAATCGCCTCAGCATTCCCGGATATATTACTTACAGAACGGATCACCCTGACGACGTAGCCCACGGTGGCACTGCCATCCTAATACGTCGAAGTCTCCAACACAACATCCTATCTCCTGTCCTATCAGACTCCATCCAAACAACATCAGTCAGCGTTAAAACGTTTCCTTTCCCACTATCCATATCTTCAGTTTATTCCTCACCAAATAAAAACCTTACTCATTCACAGCTATTATACCACTTTCAATCTCTTGGTCCTCACTTTATATCCGGTGGTGACTACAATGCAAAGCATCCTCGCTGGGGTAGTAGAATTGCAAACCCCAGAGGTAGAATTCTACAAGGCATTCTCCAGTCCCAAAAATACACCACCATATCTCCATCCTCCTATACTTATTGGCCTTCTGATAACTCCCGACTTCCTGACCTCCTAGACTTTTTCATTACCTCCGGTATTAGTGCAGTGCACAATACCATATCAGTCCTTGATGACCTCTCATCCGACCACAGTTCGGTGCTCCTCACCCTGGCACTCAAGCCTATCCCAGTTCCCCGACCTCCATCCCTTACCCCGGGTCCAACCGATTGGATTAAATTCCAAAACCTATTGGACTCGCAGATAAACCTCAACATTCCCCTGAAATCCCCTTCAGAGATAGACACAGCTATCCAAAATTTTACGATAGCAATCCAAAAATCTGCGTGGGAAGCTTCCAAACCTCCAAAGCCCTCGCCTACCCTCTTTTCCTTAAACCTACCCCAACATATACGTCTCCTCATAACTGCTAAAAGACGAGCTCGTGCTGTTTGGAGGCGTACTCGTTATCCTTCTGATCGTCAAAGATTTCATAGACTATCCCGTGAGTTACACTCTGAACTCACTTCCCTAAAATCCGATAGATATAACTCCTACGTATCCTCTCTCTCGACTCAAGATCATTCCATGTGGAAAGCCACAAAACGGCTCCTTTCCTATCCTACACCGAGTATGCCTCTCCGCAAAAGCGATGGCTCTTGGGCTAGAACTGATGCGGAAAAAGCGGCCGAGTTCGCCAAGCACTTGACAACAACCTTTAGTCCACATCCTGACTTGGATGCTGAACATACCAGTTCTGTATCCGAATTTCTCTTATCACCCCTTCCCCTCTCTCTTCCTCCTAAAGCTATTCAACCTTCAGAAGTCGCCTATATAATCCGAAAGCTTCCTGCACGTAAAGCCCCTGGCACCGATTTGATAACATCTGAAGTACTGCGACACCTTCCGAGGCGAGCGGTAATACTTCTAACATATCTCTATAATAGTATCCTACGTACCACCTATTTCCCAATGCTCTGGAAATTCTCCTTAATCAAATTAATCCCCAAGCCCAACAAGAGTCCATTTGAACCCTCCTCGTATAGGCCAATAAGCCTTCTACCTCTGTTCTCAAAAATTTTCGAGAGAATACTCCTAAAACGCCTTCTCCCTATCCTTAACTCCATCGAATTAATCCCCAATCATCAATTTGGATTTCAATCCCATCACTCTACTATCCAGCAATGCTTTCGCATTGTAGATCACATTTCCTCAGCCCTTGAACTTGGACAATACTGTGGAGGGGTCTTCCTCGATGTCGCAGAAGCGTTTGATCGAGTATGGCATCCGGGGCTAATGTTCAAGCTCAAAAACATCTTTCCAAGTACATACTACCTCATCCTCAAGTCCTACCTTGAGGACAGATTCTTTAGAGTTAAAGAAGGTGTAGCACTATCCGACTACTGCCCAGTCGGAGCATCTGTACCACAAGGTAGTGTCCTAGGTCCACTCCTGTATACAATTTATACCGCCGATATCCCTGCACATCCTTCTACAGTCCTTGCCACGTTTGCTGACGACACCTGCATTCTTGCAACAGATCTAAATCCTGCAACTATAACTACCAACCTTCAGGAACACCTATCCAACATCCAATCCTGGTGCAGGCGATGGAGAGTGAGGGTGAATGGCTCCAAGAGCGCCCACGTCACCTTCACACTACGTCGTCGACACTGTCCTGACGTCTATTTCAATGACATACCAATTCCCACCCAACAGCAGATTCGCTATCTTGGGCTCCACCTCGACAAACGACTCACGTGGAATCCCCACACCCGACTCAAAAGAACCGACTTAAACAGAAAATTTGGACTTTTAAGACCATTACTAAAACGGACATCGAAATTGACCTTAAATAACAAACTAACAATATACAAAGCTATACTTAAACCGACATGGACATATGGAATTGAGCTGTGGGGTTCCACCAAGACATCCAACATCGCTCGCATCCAGAGATTCCAGTCAAAAGTCCTTCGTACCATCCTTAATGCTCCCTGGTATGTTTCTAACCACACAATCCACCATGACCTTAACATACCAACAGTCGACGAAGTCGCAAAATCCCGGTTCCTGAAGTTCCACTCCCGCCTTTCTCCTCATTCCAATCCACTCGTTCAGTCCCTGTCCTCTCTTACCCATCCATTATCTCCCCCGCGTCGGCTTAAACGCCGCTGGCCCAGAGATATTCTTAGCCCGAAGCCGTAAACTGTACATGTGCAAAAGTGCCATCATTGGGTGGTCTCTTTTATCGAGACATTCAAGTGAAATGAAAAACACTCATCATTTGTACACATAACTACATGTAGTTGATCGTACAAAAATAAAAAAAGGTTAAAAAAAAAAAAAACTCCATTTCTATGATAGATAGAGGGTTGAAACTACATGGTTTTGTACTGCTAGTAGGGGCCTAACATCACACCAAATACCAGCCCTCTACGATCAACGGGAGCCGATTTCGGTTTTTGGCCCATAACTCCATTTCTATGATAGATAGAGGGTTGAAACTACATGGTTTTGTACTGCTAGTAGGGGCCTAACATCACACCAAATACCAGCCCTCTACGATCAACGGGAGCCGATTTCGGTTTTTGGCCCATAACTCCATTTCTATGATAGATAGAGGGTTGAAACTACATGGTTTTGTACTGCTAGTAGAGGCCTAACATCACACCAAATACCAGCCCTCTACGATCAACGGGAGCCGATTTCGGTTTTTGGCCCATAACTCCATTTCTATGATAGATAGAGGGTTGAAACTACATGGTTTTGTACTGCTAGTAGAGGCCTAACATCACACCAAATACCAGCCCTCTACGATCAACGGGAGCCGATTTCGGTTTTTGGCCCATAACTCCATTTCTATGATAGATAGAGGGTTGAAACTACATGGTTTTGTACTGCTAGTAGGGGCCTAACTTGACACCAAATACCAGCCCTCTACGATCAACGGGAGCCGATTTCGGTTTTTGGCCCATAACTCCATTTCTATGATAGATAGAGGGTTGAAACTACATGGTTTTGTACTGCTAGTAGAGGCCTAACATCACACCAAATACCAGCCCTCTACGATCAACGGGAGCCGATTTCGGTTTTTGGCCCATAACTCCATTTCTATGATAGATAGAGGGTTGAAACTACATGGTTTTGTACTGCTAGTAGAGGCCTAACATCACACCAAATACCAGCCCTCTACGATCAACGGGAGCCGATTTCGGTTTTTGGCCCATAACTCCATTTCTATGATAGATAGAGGGTTGAAACTACATGGTTTTGTACTGCTAGTAGAGGCCTAACATCACACCAAATATCTCAGCCCTCTACGATCAACGGGAGCCGATTTCGGTTTTTGGCCCATAACTCCATTTCTATGATAGATAGAGGGTTGAAACTACATGGTTTTGTACTGCTAGTAGAGGCCTAACATCACACCAAATACCAGCCCTCTACGATCAACGGGAGCCGATTTCGGTTTTTGGCCCATAACTCCATTTCTATGATAGATAGAGGGTTGAAACTACATGGTTTTGTACTGCTAGTAGAGGCCTAACATCACACCAACCAGCCCTCTACGATCAACGGGAGCCGATTTCGGTTTTTGGCCCATAACTCCATTTCTATGATAGATAGAGGGTTGAAACTACATGGTTTTGTACTGCTAGTAGAGGCCTAACATCACACCAAATACCAGCCCTCTACGATCAACGGGAGCCGATTTCGGTTTTTGGCCCATAACTCCATTTCTATGATAGATAGAGGGTTGAAACTACATGGTTTTGTACTGCTAGTAGAGGCCTAACATCACACCAAATCTCAGCCCTCTACGATCAACGGGAGCCGATTTCGGTTTTTGGCCCATAACTCCATTTCTATGATAGATAGAGGGTTGAAACTACATGGTTTTGTACTGCTAGTAGAGGCCTAACATCACACCAAATACCAGCCCTCTACGATCAACGGGAGCCGATTTCGGTTTTTGGCCCATAACTCCATTTCTATGATAGATAGAGGGTTGAAACTACATGGTTTTGTACTGCTAGTAGAGGCCTAACATCACACCAAATCTCAGCCCTCTACGATCAACGGGAGCCGATTTCGGTTTTTGGCCCATAACTCCTTTTCTATGATAGATAGAGGGTTGAAACTACATGGTTTTGTACTGCTAGTAGAGGCCTAACATCACACCAAATACCAGCCCTCTACGATCAACGGGAGCCGATTTCGGTTTTTGGCCCATAACTCCATTTCTATGATAGATAGAGGGTTGAAACTACATGGTTTTGTACTGCTAGTAGAGGCCTAACATCACACCAAATCTCAGCCCTCTACGATCAACGGGAGCCGATTTCGGTTTTTGGCCCATAACTCCTTTTCTATGATAGATAGAGGGTTGAAACTACATGGTTTTGTACTGCTAGTAGAGGCCTAACATCACACCAAATCTCAGCCCTCTACGATCAACGGGAGCCGATTTCGGTTTTTGGCCCATAACTCATGATAGATAGGTATAGGTGTATAAAAGACTTTCTATGATAGATAGAGGGTTGAAACTACATGGTTTTGTACTGCTAGTAGAGGCCTAACATCACACCAAATACCAGCCCTCTACGATCAACGGGAGCCGATTTCGGTTTTTGGCCCATAACTCCTTTTCTATGATAGATAGAGGGTTGAAACTACATGGTTTTGTACTGCTAGTAGAGGCCTAACATCACACCAAATACCAGCCCTCTACGATCAACGGGAGCCGATTTCGGTTTTGGCCCATAACTCCATTTCTATGATAGATAGAGGGTTGAAACTACATGGTTTTGTACTGCTAGTAGAGGCCTAACATCACACCAAATCACAGCCCCTACGATCAACGGGAGCTGATTTCGGTTTTTGGCCCATAACTCTTTCTATGATAGATAGAGGGTTGAAACTACATGGTTTTGTACTGCTAGTAGAGGCCTAACATCACACCAAATCTCAGCCCTCTACGATCAACGGGAGCCGATTTCGGTTTTGGCCCATAACTCCTTTTCTATGATAGATAGAGGGTTGAAACTACATGGTTTTGTACTGCTAGTAGAGGCCTAACATCACACCAAATCTCAGCCCTCTACGATCAACGGGAGCCGATTTCGGTTTTTGGCCCATAACTCCTTTTCTATGATAGATAGAGGGTTGAAACTACATGGTTTTGTACTGCTAGTAGAGGCCTAACATCACACCAAATACCAGCCCTCTACGATCAACGGGAGCCGATTTCGGTTTTTGGCCCATAACTCCATTTCTATGATAGATAGAGGGTTGAAACTACATGGTTTTGTACTGCTAGTAGGGGCCTAACATCACACCAAATACCAGCCCT